>PVJX010021413.1:19827-32022 GCA_004027295.1 Dolichotis patagonum | reverse complement strand
GATCATTCTTGGTTTGAAATTCACATTGTCTGCAAACAGGATTGCCACTCCTGCTTTTTTTTGGTTTCCTGTTGCATGAAGTATTGTTTTCCATCCCTTGACTTTCAGTCTATGAGTGTCCTTTTAGGTTAGATGGGTTTCTTGTAGACAGCATATGGTTGGATGTTGTTTCTTGATCCATTCTGCCAGTCTGTTTCTTGTGATTGACGAGTTGAGGCCATTTACATTAATAGTTGTAACTGTTATATATTGGTTTATTGTTGACATGTTATCTTTCTGCTGTTGTGTCTTTAGCTTTCCATTCTGTTTAATTGTCTGCTTTGCTTGGTGGTTTTATCCCGTGTGTATCTAGAATGTCTTTCAGTATTCTTTGTAGGGTTGGTTTGGTGTTCATGAAGTTCTTCAGCTGTTCTTTGTCATGGAAGTATCTTATTTCTCCATCCATTTTGAAGGACACTTTTGCAGGGTATGTCAGTCTGGGTTGGAAGTGGTTTTCCTTTAGGATCTGAAATACTTCACTCCATGCTCTTCTTGATTTCATTGTTTGTGTTGAGAAGTCTGCCATGATTCTGACAGGTTTTCCTTTATAGGTGATCTCTCTTTTCTCTGTAACAGCTTTTAGTATTCTATTCTTATGTTGGATTTCTGCGATGGTGATTATTATGTGTCTGGGTGTAGTTTTATTTTGGGTATGGCTGTTTGGAATTCTATATGCTTCACTTATCCAGATGTCTGTTTCTCTTCTCATGTTTGGGAAGTTTTCAGCTATTACTTCGGTAAATATCCTCTTGATATCATTTGGCCTGTCCCCTTCTTTTTCATTTATCCCTATTAATCTTATGTTATTTTTCTTTGCATCATCTTGCAGGTGTTGAATTGTTATTTCCCGCTTCTTTGTTATTTTTAAAAGATCTTGTCTTTCCTGCTCACTGCCTGCAGTCTTATCTTCGAGGTCTGAAATTCTATCTTCACTTTCATTGAGGCAGTTTTTACAGCTTTCAATAGAATTTTTGATTTCCTGTATATCTCTTTGAATCTGCTTTATGCATTCTGTTTGTTTCTTATATTATTCATTCAGGGATTCTATCTGTTTGCTTTGTTCCTCTAATTTTTTAGCTGTGTTTTCACTAGATGCATTCACTATTTCTTTCACTATTTTTATCAATTCTTCTTTTACCTGGGCAAGTATTTCTGGTTTGAATTTCTCCATAGCTTTCCCTATTTGCATATTTATTTCATTTGATATCATTTCAGACACTTCAGGTGTATAGCTTCTTTTTTCTTCTATGTACACGGCTTCTAAGCTTTCTTGGGGAGGGCTAGAGCTTTGAGCCTGCCTTTTGGTCTTTCCTTTTGTCATTTTTCTATATTTCCTTGCTTTGAGCAGTGTTCTAATGCTTTCTTTGCATGTGTGGCGAATTACCTCTTGCACCCTCAGTTCCTGGAGGGGCAGTGGCTCCCCCACAGGCTCTTGGCCTCCTCACAGGGTCCTAACTGCCCTCTGTGGGCTCCTGGATCCCTAAGTTGTAAGGCGGATGCTGGGTGTATTCACCCTGGAGCCTGTGGAATTTCAGGCAGGCCAGGCCACCATACTTTGTCCAAGGCAGGTCTCCAGGAGGTTCCCTGCAAGTGAAGGGTGGGCCTACAGGTCCCAAAGAGTCAGGCCAACACGCTGGTTTCTGCAAAGTTCCCGGTCCCAAACAGACCTGGCCGAGATGCCAGTCTCTGCAAAGTTCCCAATAAACAGCCCAGGCCTCTCTGCTGGTCCGGGAGGTTCCTGGTCCCAAAGAGTCATGCAGTGATGCTGATCTCTGGAGATTTCCTGCGGGTGAAGGGTGGGGCTACAGGCCCAAACAGACCTGGCCAAGATGCCGGTCTCTGGGAAGTTCCCTGTGGAGGAAGGGCAGGTCTACCAGTCCCAAACAGTCAGGCCGACATGCTGGTCTCAGCAAAGTTTCAATCCAATCAGCCCAGGCCACTTTGCAGGTCCGGGAGGTTCCCGGTTCCCAAAGAGTCAGGCCACGATGCTGGTCTCTGGGAGATTTCCTCTCTGTTTATTTCTTCAGTGTTATCAAACCTGTGAGAGTAGAGGTTTTTGAAATAGGTGTTGATGATATTCTATATTTCCACCGAGTCTGTAGTAATTTCACCTTTTTCATTCCTTATAGCATGAATTTGAGTTTTTTCTTTCCTTTTTTAAATAAGGTTGGCTAGGGGCTTATCAATCTTATTTATTCTTTCAAAGAACCAACTCTTTGATTCATTGATCCTTTGTACTGCTTTCTTAGTCTCTATTGCATTAATTTCTGCTCTAATCCTTATAATTTCCTCTCTTCTTTTGGCTTTGGGCTTGGCTTGCTCTTCTTTTTCTAGATGTTTGAGTTTTAGCATCAGGTTGTTTATTTGTGTTCGTTCTGTCTTCCTGAAGTGGGAACTCAGTGCAATAAATTTTCCTCTGAGGACTGCTTTCATTGCATCCCACAAAATCCGGTAAGTTGTGTTTGTATTTTCATTTGCTTGTAGATATTTTTTAATTTCTTCTTTAATTTCCTCCATGACCCACTGATTGCTCAAGAGTGTATTACTCAGTTTCCATGTGTTTGTGAGGTTTTTGCAATTGCTTTTATCGTTAATTCCTAATTTCATGGCACTATGATCTGATAGCATTCATGGGATAATTTCAATTCTTTTGCATTTACTTAAATATATTCTGTGGTCTAGTATATGGTCTATTTTAGAGAATGTCCCATGTACTGCTGAGAAGAATGTATATTCTGATGCTGTTGGATGGAAAACTCTATATACATCTATCAAGTCCATTTGTTCACAGGTGTGATTCAGTTCTGTTATTTCTTTGCTGATTTTCTCTCTAGTTGATCTGTCCCTCTGTGTCAATGGCATGTTAAAATCTCCTGTTATAATTGTGTTATTGCTTATTTGACTTTTCATTTCTGTTAATATTTGCTTTGTATAGCTGGGTGCTCTCGAATTTGGTGCATATGTATTTAAGATTTTTATCTCTTTCTCTTGAAGTTTTCTCCTAACTAGTATGTAGTGACCTTCTTTATCTCTCTGGATCATTCTTGGTTTGAAGTTCACATTGTCTGCAAACAGAATAGCTACTCCTGCTTTTTTTTGGTTTCCTGTTGCATGAAGTATTGTTTTCCATCTTTTGACTTCATTCTATGGGTTTCTTTTTGGGTAAGATGGGTTTCTGCTAGACAGCATATGGTTTGATGTTGTTTCTTGATCCATTCTGCCAGTCTGTTTTTTGATTGGTGAGTTGAGGCCATTTACATTAATGGTTATAACTGTTATATATTGTTTTATTGTTGACATGTTATCTTTCTGCTATTGTATCTTTACCTTTCTATTTTGTTTAATTGCCTGCCTTGCTTGGTGGTTTTACCCTATGTGTATCTAGACTCTGTTTCAGTATTCTTTGCAGGGTTGGTTTGGTGTTCATGAAGTTCTTCAGCTGTTCATTGTCATGGAAGTATCTTATTTCTCCCTCCATTTTGAAGGACAGTTTTGCAGGGTATGTCAATCTGGGTTGGAAGTGGTTTTCCTTTAGGATCTGAAAGACTTCACTCCATGCTCTTTTTTACTTCATTTTTTGTGTTGATAAGTCTGCTGTGATTCAGATAGGTTTTCCTTTATAGGTGATCCATCTTTTCTCTCTAACAGCTTTTATTATTCTGTTCTTAGGATGGATTTCTGGGATGGTGATTATTATATGTCTGGGTGTAGTTTTATTTTGGTTGTAGCTATTTGGAGTTCTATATGCTTCACTAAACCAAATGTCAGTTTCCATTCTCATGTTTGGGAAGTTTTCAGCTATTACTTCTGTAAATATCCTCTTAATATCATTTGGGCTGTCCCCTTCTTTTTCATTTATCCCTATTAATCTTATGTTATTTTTCTTTGCATCATCTTGCAGGTGTTGAATTGTTATTTCCTGATTCTTTATTTTTAAAAGATCTTTCCTTAGCTGTTCACTAGCTGTGATCTTATCTTCAAGGTCTGAAATTCTATCTTCACTTTCATTGAGATGGTTTTGACAGCTTTCAATGGAATTTTTGATTTCCTGTATATCCCTTTAAATCTGCTTTATGTATTCTGTTTGTTTCTTGTAGTGTTCTCTCATGGATTCTTCCTGTTTACTTTGTTCCTCTAATTTTTTATCTGTGTCTTCACTAGATGTGTTCACTATTTCTTTCATTACTTTTATCATTTCTTGTTTTACCTGGGCAATTATTTCTGATTTGAATTTCTCCATAGCTTCCCGTAGCTGCTTCTTTATTTCAGTTGACATCATTTCAGTCATTTCAGGTGTATTGCTTCTGTTGTCTTTTATATACATGGCTCCCTGGCTTTCATGGGATGGGCTGGTTATTTGAGCCTGCCTTTTGGTCTTTCCTTTTGTCATTTTTCTTTATTTCCTTGGTTTGAGTGGTGTTCCAAAGCTTCCTCCGTGTGTGTTGCAAATCTCCTGCACCCTCAGCTACTGGAGCAGTCTCAGCTCCTCTGCAAGTACTTGGCTCCCTAAATTGAGAGATGGAAGCAGGGTGTGGAGAGCTGGAGCCAGACAAACACCCTGGGGCAAAATGCCCTGTCCTAAGGGAGTGGATATGAACTCAACCCCTGGCAGTGCTGGTCTTAAGCTGTCCCCAGACCAGCCCAATTGAGCTCAGAGTCCTCATAAAAGGTTCCTGCCTCCTGGACTGTAACAAGGCTGCTGTGCATGGTTAACTGAGACCCTGCAATCTGCTCGACCCCGTCCAGCAATCCGGTAGTTCCCCAGAAACTCAAAAACTGGAACATAGGTCTCCAACTTTCCCCAGGTCACCAGGACCCACCTCAGGCAATCTCCACCACTGTGAAGACTCTTGGCTCTCTTAATTGAGATGCAGAAGCTGGGCATGGAGAACTGGGGCTAACAGAGCCCCCGAGGCACAATCCCCTGTCCTTGGGGTGTGGATATGAACTCAGCAGCTGGCAGTGCTGGTCTTAAGCTGTCCCCAGGCCAGCCCAATTGAGCCCACAGTCCTCATGCAAGTTTTCTGCCTCCTGGACTGAAACAAGACCACTGAGCATGGTTGACAGAGGCCCTGCAATCTGCTGGACCCAGTCCAGCATCCCGGTAGCTCCCCAGAAACTCAAAAGCTGGAACGTAGGCCTCCAACATTCCCCAGATCACCCGGACTCACCTTGGGCAATCTCCACCTCTCTGCAGACTCTTGGCTCTCTTAATTCATCTTTCAATGTTTTCATTCAGCAGCTGGAATGGTTTTATTCTGTTTTGTTTGACTTTATTACGTGTGATGGTATGAATAGCTGTTTTTCAGAAAACAAAACATAATGGCAGCCATTGCTGATTGAATATCATCTTATTTAGAAGTCCTGCCATGCTTCTATTCTTCTATTACCATCGGTTCTATCATGTTGTGTCTTATTGGGATTTTAATATATGTAATAGAATAAACAAATTTTTAATGGAAAATGAGATATTATAGTAGCCATTGATCATTCTCTGTTATTTGGTTCAGAATGCCCTGTAATTCTTTCATTCTTTTGAATGGTTTTGTACTATTTTGTTATGCTTGATATTATTGTATTTGAAACTGTGCACAACTATAGCAGAGAAAGAGATATTTTGATAGCTATTGTTAATGTCCAGTTGTCTTGTTGTAAAGTGCTGTGTTGCTTATGTTGTTCTGTTCTGATCTGCTTTGTTCTGCCCTCTTTTGTTTTATTCTCTTTAAAATAAAAAAAGAAACTTATGTTGAGAAAAAGTTTATTGGTGGCTTAAAGTTTTAGGGGTTCCAAACCAAGATCTGACAGACTCATTTTGTGGACCTCTGGTAGACATGCCAGATGTCAATGACAGCACATGGTAAAGCAGACTGCTTAGCTCATGACCAAGAAGAAAACTAGAAAGAGGAAAAAGGACAGAGCTTCCAAAATCCATTTCAAAGGGATCCCTCTAATGATTTAAGGATCACCTACTAGATCTCTTACCAATCTATTGATTCTACCAACTCCCCATGTCTCCCAAAACCTCAGGACCAAACTTTTAATCCATAGCGTCTCACAAGACAGGCAGCATCCAAACTATAAAGTGAGTGGATGAGTGGACAGAAATCAAAGGTGAAGCTCAAAGCTGTCTGTTATTGTCCCTCAAATGACTAACTGGAAGGTAACTTTTTGTTTGTTTTTCCTGAAAGACAGAAGAGAGAACAAGAAGATCTGGGAAGCACATGAAAATGAATTTATTTGAGAAATGATCTATGTGTTATCCCAATGAAAAAGAAATCCAGTAAGTTATTGGACAGAGAAATGGGAAAAAAATAAAAACGTTGATAATACATTGATAATTGTACATGATAGTCTACCAATAAATTAAATGAGAGTCCTTACAATAAGACTCTTCCATGAAGTATGAGAATAACCAGCAAAGACAAGTTTCAGGTCATCAGAAGAAGGTCACTTCACAATAAAGAAGTTGTCAGTAAGTCCAAAGGTTACAAGATTTCAATTCTATTAATAATGAATATTAACTACTCCTTGCTTATCAGTTTGGAAGTGAAAATAAGGGACAAATGTTGACTTCAGGAGATAGTCAAGTGAATAGGAAATGAGAAAATGAAAAACATAAAGAAAAAACTGAAAATTGACTCTGAAATAGATGAGGTAGTAACCAGACTCTTAATGATTAGTTAGGATTTACTTTACATTACTCACCCATGCAGCCTAAATTATTGGTAAGTGATTGGCCAAAAGTATAGATGTTTCACAATATAGGACATCTGAGGCAGGAGATTAGGGAATGTGAGCCAGCTGGGCAAGTGGGTGTGACTCACCAATCATGGAAATCGAGGACACAGGGTCAGAGAAATAGTTCCAAGCCATGCAACTGAGACCAATCAGGAAATTCTATCTTCAGTTCTTCTGGTATGAAGTCATGCACCTTTTTGATAGGTCTAGATGTGACACCAGCATGAGGAGTAGATGATATAAAAGATGGTGGCCATTAATCTCAAGACCACTATGTTTTCTCTCTTTTAGTGGCCCACTGTCACCCTTCAAAAAATACTTCTCTTCATACCTTTAATACATGTAAAACCTCACTACCTTTTGTATATTTCTTGTCCAATTCCTTGTTCAGGGCAATTAAGATTAGGACCCCATCATACTCAAGAATCCTAGGAACATTTTCAATAAATAAAATAACCAAACAGGTGCTTAGAAAAACTAGATCTTTATTTTTACCTCTTTCTCACTTTATTTACTTGTCAAAAAAGAAGATACTTGAGGACATGAAGAATTAACTATGAAGGAAGAGAAGGAAAGTATCTTCATTACTTTTCTTGTTGTTGAGAGAAAAAATATGTGACACTCAGTTAAAGGAGGAAAGGTTTCTTGAGTTCAGTTTGTAGAGGATCCAGTTCACAGATCACAGTCATCTGGCTCTAAGACAGGGCTACTTGGAAGAGAAGCATCACAGAGGAAAAACAATTCATGGCAGGCAGTAAGCAGCAGAGTAGCAAAGAAGAAACCCTCTTTCTGTCCTTTACATTACATTCAGGCTACATACACTTAAGGAAGGTAGCACTTATGTCCAGGGTGGGCTTTGCCATTACACTCAGAATTATGCTCAACTAATCAGTGGACTGATTTAGTAATCACACACCTTTAATTCCAGCATCAAACACTCTAGATCCAGCCACTTCTGAAAAGCCCCACCCATGACTGCATGAGGCTTTGCGGGACATCTACACACAAGCCATGTGATAAAGGTTGAAGATAAAAACTCAGAAATTATTTGAATGAGGAAATGTAGAGAATAAATGCAAATTCTGAGAGCTTCCTTTGTTAAGAGAAGAAACTTTTTTTACTTCTTGATTGCAGAGGGTTAGGGAGATGATAAAGGATGGTATGAAGCCAGCTTCTGAAAGAGAGGTATGAATTTTTTCAATTGAGTATTTGGCCAATGTTTTTCAGATGCCTATTAATTCCCAAACACTTTGGGAATGCAAAGGTGCACAACGTCAGATCTGCCTCCATTGCCCAAGATGCTCCTGGTTTGCAGCAGATAGGACAGCCTTTATTCAAACAATCATGCATGCATCTACATGCAGTAGTGATGAGCTATACTAAGTAAAGCAGTACACTTTTTTAAAGAGTGCATAGAATACCTACTCTCTGATGTCTGCAAAGACTTCTCAGGGGAGGGTATGATTTAACCAATACTTGAAGAGTAGAGTTAAGCAGTAAATTCCAGTTAGGCTAGTGGCCTTTTGGACAATAAGGTGCTTCAAAATGCTGAGAGATTTTGATCCTTTAATTCTGTACATCTTATAGACTCACTTTGACCAAGTAAATGAGTGGATGCTTAAATTGTCCAATATCACTGCCCCTTCTAAAATTTTATCTTTACCTCTGTGCCTCTACCTCCCAGATTGTTCAAAGAGCTTAGACATGAATAGAGGAACAGATGAAAGTGTTAATGGGAAATTAGGTAGGAGAATACCAAATTTTAATTTCCCATAAAATACCCTTCTAATGGATGAAACTACTGTACATATAAGTTCTGCACATACCAGTCATATAAGTTCTGCACATATCAGTTTTTGGGTTATATTCAATTACTACTCCAACCAACAAGCCTCCACATTGACAAGAGTATAAAATACAAGAATTTCAAACATTACAAAAATTCACACAATATTACTTATTAAGGGCTTGCTTCATAAAATAGTCTATTTCCTGAACTTCTTAATTGACTAAAGATAGAATTTAAAGCTTATAGAGAACTGAGCTATTTGATTTGGTACCACTTTCCTAGCAAATATTTTCATGATTCTCCATATCTTCATATAAGTTCTGAAATTTGCATGAGCAAGTTTGTCTTTGCTCTTCACCTGTGAGATTTTGCTCAATGAAAATATGTTTTCTGCAGCAGAATTTCAAATCCTGGCTGTGGCCCAGGAAATTGCTAATCAAGAGAACTCCAATATTTGATTTATTTTAGCAATCACAAAGGAGGAATGTGTATTGCTAATAACCAGCAATTAACCACATGTTTTAGGCCAAGTGGGGACTATTACTCACTCTGAGAGATTTGAACTTTAAATTATCTATATTTTATTCACTCACTTTAGCAGGTTACTTTTTTGAGAAATCATTTATCATATGTACATGTATATGTAAGTATGTTCCCTTCTCTTTGTCAAGGGAAATTTGAGGAAGTCCAGAACATTGATTGAATTCTACTACCACTTGTTACTGAGCCCAAATCTGATTGTAAAGCAGTCTGATTGGAGGGATTTTCCAATTGGAATAAGATAAGAGGACTCAAACTTGAATTTAGGGATCCAATCCCCAAATATCATATTAGAAATATCATAAGTCTGTGGCATCAAATTTTCCTAATATGGGTTTTTGGGGTCCACATTTGTACTATGTTCATGTTTTATAAATACTTCAAATTCTGTAATGTTTCATGAAATGAAATTTTTATTAGTGTATGTGTATGGTACATGAAGCATATATTCACTATGGGCCATTGGTCTGTACATATTTTACATATGGATCATTTTTACTTTTTCTCCCTTCTATCTCCCCACAACCCCAGCTCCCCTTCCCATCTTCACAGTCTATCTTCTTGATACATTTTCAAAATAGATAAATATTTTATTATAATCTCAATGTAAACTAAAACTTTGATTAAGCTGACAAATAAATCATCACAGTCATACTGTTAAAGAAAGCTCCCCCCAAAAAAATAACATTAAAAATTACAATTGCCTTAAAATTAAGTAAGCAGCCTTGAGAAGTTTCTGTCAAGGAAATTATTTGAATGAAGGCCAGATAGTCACAAATAGAAATGTTGTAGAGAGCATCATGTATTTTTTAAGCACTGTTTACAGTATGACTTTAGGCTACTTTTAATACTCAAAGGCTACCATTTTGAAAAGTAATGAATGAAAAATGTTATCTATGAGTAGTGGGGCCATATGAAATCACCAACATACACTGTAAGAAGGCAGCATATCATTCAAGATTCTTATACACAAGCAATAGGCTGAACTTCTACATAACTGAAACCAGTCATTTGGCGGTCCATAGATTGAAATCTGGAGAAACAAACTTGAAAAAATGGGTAGGAATCAAAGAATCCTAGACAACAACAAATACAATCAAGTTAAGGCTGAAAGATTAGTCTGATAAGAATGTTGTTTTGGTGTTATGTCCATCTATACTACTGAACACAGCTGCCATTAAATAATTAAAACCAAGAGCATGTGCCAATCCTGTTGCTGGCACTCACCTTGTAGGGTGCTAGTAAATTCATGAATAAAATCTGCTTCTTCCTTTTCACATAACTGTCCAGAGTTTAAAAGTTGAATAGAGCATCACACTAGCAAAGCCAGACTCAGGTACTTATACCCTAACTAATACTTTGCTTCACATTAGCCTCTTTTTTTAGTCACTTTCTAATTTTATTTAAAGAGGAAAAAAACAAACAAAACAGAATAAAGGGTAGCAACAATACAGAATTCCAAGGGAAAAGGGAAAACCACTAAGAAATCATTACTTGACAAATGACATACTGACATCTTGGAAATAGTTGTTCAAATTACATAATTAAAACATGCAAAGTATACATTCAAACAGTGACACTGTTAAGAGTTCTGCTCTATGATCTGACAAAAATAGCAATATGGTCATCCATCTTACACACTCAAACATACATGCAATTATATCAAAAGGGTAAAATTAAACACAACAAAACAGAACAAAGTGGGTCACAAGAAAGCAATGTAAGAGACATAAATTTCAAAGCTTAACAATCAGAGATATTCACTTTCTATCATATTGACACTTGTTTTCTTCCTAATAGTTGTCCATATTGTCACATACAGAGAGTCACATGAAACAACATAGTATGGATCTAAGCAGTACGAGTAGGGCATTTCAGGTCTTCAAGACCAGACAGTAGGGAAGCCAAGAATGGCTGTCATAGTGTCTCTCATTCTCTTCAAAACAGCTGTCCATACCTTCATGTGTGTTGAACTTAAACAAAACAAAACAAGCTAAAATCACTTCGAACAAAGAATGATAGTATTGCTGGATTTCACATTGTGACATTACGGAGTCAGCACTGGATACTGTAGTGTCTCTCTATCTTCAAAACAGTTGTTCATTTCAACATGCATTATATAGTTGGTTCTTGTAAACTGTTTATAAGCTCTACACATGCGTAAGTTTCTATATGTATATCTATCCTTTCTGTATTAGAGGGAAAAACAAAACAAAGCAAGACAAAACAAAACAATTCCTAGAAAAGCATGAAGCAAAAAGTCATATAGAACCACAATACAAAGTGATCTACAATGATGTCTCAGCAGTGTATAACAACATTAATAAAAACAAAGCATTGGAGACATTATAAGACTTCAAAAGCAGGCAATAATCAAACCAGAGTGGGTATCTTAGTGAATCTTGTCATCCTCAGTGTAGTTACCTATGCTCTTAGACTTGATGCTATGAATCATAACAGATTTGAATAAAATCAGCCAATACAAGATAGCACTCTAACAAACCAGATTCAAATAAGATCAGTCATAATAAGACAGTAGAAGTTATACAGGGCTTCTGGTTAAGTTTATAGGAAATTAAGGATGATACCATATTATGTCCTCTTATTTTTGGGATAGCTGACCTTGTCCTCGAGTCTAGTGTAAGTAGACAAAGTGAAATAGCATGTAATCCATCCAAGCAGAGTGATGAGAATAATGTAGATTTTAAATCTTGTTACCCCATTAACAATATCCTCTGCCTTCCTTTTTTAGACAGTTCCTCCCCTTTCACTCCCATAGGGTGCACTGATTATTTTGGGTCCCACTGCCTCCTTATATAGAGCATCTCGATGGACCCTATCTCTTGATCTACTCTGCCTGTGTTTCTCTCTGTTAGTATTTCAAGGCCCTCTATACTAGAGATTGTAGCCAATCTTCTCTGCCTCATTTCTGCTATGCTATTTTTCTGCCATTGATAGTCTATTTTTCTCTTCCACTCCACCATCTGCCCCATTCACTGAGGCCTCTCTGCCACTGTTCCTGAAATGCTCGTATTCTATTTCTCTCTTTCTAAAATGTCCTTTAGTATTTTTTGTAGGGTTGGATTGGT
>PVJX010021413.1:0-19727 GCA_004027295.1 Dolichotis patagonum | reverse complement strand
TTTGTCATGGAAGCATCTTTTTTCTCCATAAATTTCTAGGAAGAGTTTTGCAGGATACATCAATCTGGGCTGGAGGTTGTTCTCCTTCAGGACTTGAATTATTCCACTCTAAGATCTTCTTGACTTGATGGTCTGTGTTGAGAGATCTGCTGTGATTTTGATGGGTTTTCCTTTATAGGTGATCTGTTTCTTTTCTCTGATGGCTTTTAATATTCTGTTCTTACATTAAATTTCTGGGATCTTGATTATTATGTGTCTGGGTGTAGCTCTGTTTGGGTTGTAGGTGGCTGGAGTTCTGTATGCTTCATACATCAGCGTATCATTTCCTTTTTCTATGTTTTGGAAGTTTTCCTTAATAATTTCTGTTTTGATTCCTGCTTCTTCATTCACATGCTTTATTCTTAAATTATAGATTCCTCTTGTCATCCTCTAGCCTTCCAATTGTTACTGCCTGCTCCCTTGTTATTTTTAAGAGATCTTCCCTTTCATGATCACACATTGCAAACCTGTGTTAAATTTTTGATAGTCTATCTTTGGTTTCTTTCAAGGAGTTTTGCCAACTTTCTATGGAGTCTTTAGTTTGCTGGTAATCTCTTTGAATCTGCTTCATGAATCCTAGGTTTTTTTTTATATTCTTCATTGAACATTTCTCTCCTTTTGTGTTCCTCCATTCTTCTGTCTGTGTCTTCTTGAGAGATGCCCAGCCTTTCTTTTATTAATCTACTCATCTGTTGTTTAACTTGAACTAATATTTCAGTTTTGATCTCATTTATGAGGTCCTGAAGATATCTCTTTATGTCCACTGATGCTGTGTTTGATGTTTCATGTTTGCTACCCTCAGTCTCTTTTATATTTACCTCTCCTGGATCAATATTCTTAGGGTTGGGGGCTGGGGGCTTTTTCTAATTTTCCCTCTTGTCATGTTTTTGGTTCCTTCCATACAAGTGTATAGTGTAATTCCCAGCCCCTTTTCTTGTTGGTTAGGGTTTTTCTGGTGCATGTAGGCTAGGGGCTTCTGCCCTCTGCTGTCTGCTATCAGAGAGTGAAGTGCAAGCAAGGGCAGTATACACAGGCTCCTGCCCTCCGGGCCAGTTGACCTTTGTGGGTCTTCACTGCGTCAGTGTGCACCACCCTCAGGGAACCAATTGATTTGTGATGACCCACTGGTCCCAGCCCAGTCCAAGCAGATTCCACCAATCTGCTCTGTGAGGGGAGCAACCAATTGAAGATGCTTTCTTACAGAGCCTGGGCTCTCCTGCCCAACTCCAATATGTCATCTCAGTTGGTTGCCTCTTTCCCATGGTAGGGCCCCATTCCCATCACTCACCATGTGTTTATGCCAGCTCCTGAGAACTGCTGGGTTCCCCGACCTCTGACCTCAGTGTGGCTGCAGTGGGAATTCACGGTGCCTCTGGGTGGGTCACATGCAGGACCGGTTCCAGGCAAGCCATGAGCAGGGTTGTTCAGCTCCACACTCCGACCTCTCAAGCCAGCCACTTCAGTGTGGATTCAGTCACTCAAGTGGATCTTGGGCACAAATTCAGGCAGCTCGGGCAGAGTGCAGTGCTTGCCGATCTTAGCTTCTCTAATGGTAGCTCCAGGACCTTGTATTCAAGCAGTCTCTTTCCCTTCAGTTTTTTTCTGGGTTAAGAGAGTCCATCTCACTCTGTTTGGGTCTCTCCAGGGTGTTCTATTCTGGCATTTGAGCTGTCTCTCTTAGAGAAGCTCCATATCCTGCTACCTCTAGGTCCGCCATCTTTGAAACTCCCCCACATTAGCCTCTTAATGAGGATAAGGGTCTTCTGACCAAGACACAAAAATTCATTCCTTTTAAAAATGGGAAGAGTTACAATTCTAATCACTCAAAAGTACATTCTCCAAAGCCTTTATTGAGTGATTTGATTTTCAAGATCTTGTAGCTTTTTAAGGTTAATCAATCCTTAATCCATGGAGAACAACAGAGGAATTCTTTAGCTTTTACAAAATTTGTTTTACTTGCATATTTTCTTATTTGCCATCTCCTAGAGCACTACTAGCTTCACAGTAGAATGCACAAGATAATGACTATTCATTACTGACTATATTTTTACTTTTTTCTGCCTAGAATAAAATAATGAATTTTAAGGAAATAGATGCCTCTCCCTCATTCATGGTTTCTAGTTATAGGTTTCCTGGGAAATGCTAGAACTGCTTGTGGCCTGTTGTTAATGATCTAAGACAGCCTATGCTGCTAAATGTTAACTGTGGAATGAAAATGTGATGCTATCTGTAGTAGAGCTCACTAATCAAAATAATTGTACCCACTCTGCACATTTCACATGCCTTCACTTAAGTAGGATCAAGTACCACTTAATAAGAACCTGTGTGGAAAGCTACATTCTCAAGAGGCTCTCACTCCACACTGAATGGGCTCAGAGTCTCTTGCAGGGAGAGTACATAAGTATGAAGCTCCCTATTTTGCAACACTGGGATATATTAGTTCTACAGAGAACTTCTTGGTCTCCTATATGTAGAATGACATACATGCAACAGAAACTGGCATGCTTGCCTGATTCATGGACATCTTACCACAAAAACAATGAACACAGTTCAATCCATATCAAGATATTCACTCATCCAACAACAGTCATACTCTTAACCCAGTTATTAAAACAGTCTTCATCCCTAAAGAGAAGGAGGACATTATCAGAAATGGAAGCAGAAAGTTTCATTCATGTTTGGAAGAGTAAGTTTTACCCAGAATGTAGAGGTCTTTGGGGGAGGGGGCTTTCAGCCATTTCTTCATTTTTTTCTATCAAAGCTTAAGAACCTTCCTGAAATTACCTTTATCCTAGTAATAAGGTTTATACTGCCTTCCTCAACAACTAGCATGTATCATTCCACATCTTGCAGAAACATCAAATGCCAGAAATGTTACATATAGGAAAGACAAAGAAATAGGACAAGTAAACATTTTTTGCCTACCAGTTTTACTACAATTTAACATAGAAAATCAGAAACAGAAGAATAGAATGGAATGTCACTGGATGTTGTCATTCATAGTTTTAAACTACAGGATATTTGAAATTTTAAAAGCACTGTATGGGGTGCTTTTCAATGAAAAGAAGGATATGAACAAGGATGGGCTGACTACACTACAAAGTTAATAAAGCCTAGCTAGTGTCTTCTTGTTAAACATCAATAGAGAAAACATTATAATTTTTTTCAGCACACAGTGCATGACTTACATGAGACAGTTTTAAAACTCAGTGGTGGTTTGTATTTACATGTGAGCTCAGGTTCTCTGATAAGCAAGATTGAGTAAATTGCTCCAGGATTTTTTGTTTATTTTGAAGGTACTAGAAACACAACAGAACAAGACAGAACAAAGCCAACTGAGACAGTGCAGTGTCTTTGGTACAGAACTTCACAGCAGGTTACCGGAATAACAGTAATAGGTACCGTAGTATATCTCATTATCTTCACAACAGTTGTCTAGTCAATTAAGTATAGCAAAATAAAACCAAAGACAGAACATTATAAAACCAATCAAAAAAGAATATTGAATAGAGTAAAGCAAATAATCATAATGAAACAAAACTGAAAACAACACTTGCTTTCAAAGAGAAGATAGAGGAGACCCCCCATATTCGTTATGTTGCATAGAGTCATCCTGCCAAGAGATGCTCAGACCTCTGTCCCCAGTGGCTAAGTGGGGGAGGATGTTTGATTCCAAGCCCATGCACCAGTAGGTTCAAGAGACACTACTGGGTCTCCTGGTTCACGCCAGAGGAAAACGCTTACCAAGAAGGTAGGTGAATTGCTTCTTTGTGCAGGCTCCTGGGTTCTGCCATGGCCATGGCTGGATCCTGCTCCAGGAGTTTTGAGAGATAATCTTTAAGAAAAATTGGGATTGGAGCAAGAATGGCTAGGTGAGTATTCTAGACACAATGCAGGTCTGATCATAGTGGAAGAAGGAAACAGTGGAAGGAAGGACCCTAGAATGTGCACTCTTCCAAGGCTCTTGCTGGGCCCTGGATCTAGTTGGTCTGTCCCAGTACGGAACTTCCTTAGTGTCCCTGCCATGTTCAGTAATTTGGGTACAGCTCTAGAAATAGGCATGCATTTCAAACTACAGAGGTTGGAACTTTCTTTCAAATATACCTCCTAGGTTTCACCCACAGAATGAGAAAAGTCATTAAAAACAGTCAAAGGCAAAACTTCTTAGGATGCTTCTTCCATAATGAAGTTCAAATGGAGAAACAAGCAGGAATGTTAATAGTTTTATTGGTGTATCTCCTATCTGTAATTAGATTCAGCTCACTTTCATCTTTTTTCATCTACCAGTTCCTAAACTGTCTGCAGCACACTTCTATGGAAATCTTTTATTAACAGTTTGGTGAGGGCTTTTTTCCAACCATCTCTACTAAAAGTAGGGCTATCTTTTAAACATGAATTTACTGCAGTGAACTTTTTCTTGAGGTTTCTGAATCATCCCCATCCCTTGAAATGGACTTTTGTGGCCAGTGTGGTCTTAAATCTATGTATCTTTAAGCATGCCTTCTAGGTCTTTTCCATCCAATCCTTTCACTTCACCCCAGCTTAAATTGGGACAATCACCTCCTTACTATCCTCAAGGATATATCTCTAAATTCTTTTTCAGAGTGTTATTTCCTAAAAGTCTACCTCCCAAACATTCCTGTGTACCTTTTTTTTTGCAGAATTTGATATATATCTCTCTCAGTAGCTTATGGACCATTATGATGAAGCTTTTGAAGACAGTTTAATTCATATATGCCCCCAATAAAATAACTTATCTCCTACTTTCTTACTTTAGGTACTAGTATCTTTTATGAACAAGGCTGTAACACACGGGACCATTTTAACTTTTTGACTCTTAAATCTTGAGGCTAAATTAATTTTAATGACCCAAAATGTTAATCAAGAAGTAAATGAAGCAATATTTTTACTTTTCATATAAATTTTTATAAATTTCTCATTATAATGTCAATAATTATAAATCAATTAGCTACATATAAAATAGAAAATGTGAGAAAATACATAATGTATGCTATTAAGTTGTTCTCAATATTTTAATATGTGAAATTATTCATAGTGAATGCAATTGTAAGTTAACATTTACACATCTACCTGTGTATATCTTACTTGGTACAAACCTAGAAAATAATTTAGTCAATAATTCTTTCTTGGTTACTTTTCTGTCATTGCAGGAACAAAATACCAAATGCCCAAAATTAAGAAAGGAAATGTTTATTTAGTTCATAGTTTGTAGAGGTTTCAATCCATGATCAGCAGATTCCAAGGGAGGGTGGCATGGCAGAGGGCAACAGTCCATGGTGGAAGACAACAAAAGCAGTGAGAGCACAAAGGGGGAGGAGAGAGAGTGAGCCTCTTTCTTTCCCTCATTGCCATGTCCAGCACAGCTCTTGAAGTTCCCAGGAGGAAGGATGATGGGAGGATGGAGAAATAAAGATAAGAGTAAGAGCACAGAAACCTGAGGTTACGTGGAGCCCTCTCTCAGGATGGAAGAAAGGAACTGCTCAGCCGCATGTTTACTTATACGTTCTGTAGGTTAATGTAACAAGACACCTCTCTGCCTAGCAACCTGTTCATTTGGATAGCCTCAGGTGTGTGGTGTTCTCTGGACTGGAGCAGCTTGTTCATGTGGCTCACTTCAGGTGCCCTTTGTTCTCAGACTGGCCTTGGGCCAATGCTGCCCAAGTGATTGACCTCCAGCTTCAGCCACTCCCCACACTTTATACTGTACGCAGGCTACCCACCCTACGGTAGGTCACACTGATGCTCATAATCCCAGCATCGGATGATAAATCAATCACCAACTCTAAAAGCTTGCCCCCACTGACTTTGTGTGACTTTGGGGGCCATCTGAACACAAACCATAACACATATTGAATACACATTTTTCCTAAAATGTTCTGTTAAAAGGATGTAGCTAATATCTTCCTAAAGTAATATGTGTGTCTGGTTTCTTTTCAACATAATTGTGGAGTATATATGGATTTTGTAAATCTTTATACACAGTTATATATATTTTCATATTGTAAGTTCCTAACAGAAATTAATGAATGGTGATTTTGCTTTCTACAATGCTGTAAAGAAAG
The DNA here is from genome assembly GCA_004027295.1 of Dolichotis patagonum. Taxonomy (NCBI): domain Eukaryota; kingdom Metazoa; phylum Chordata; class Mammalia; order Rodentia; family Caviidae; genus Dolichotis; species Dolichotis patagonum. The sequence continues at coordinate 13,605 of PVJX010021413.1, read as the reverse complement.
ACTTGTTTAATGAAATTTTAGAATTGCTATGGACAAGGGACTGCTACTGTCTGGCCCATCAGTGACACTTTCTAGATGTCCTTTCAGATTATAAAAAGGACAAACAGACATTTTTAGACTATAGTTCACTTTCAATTAATTAAATCAATACTGATTCACATTCGTTTGGGTTGTATGGTTTCTGACTTTCCTCTCTCATGCACATGAAGCAGCAGCCTTGCTGATGTTTGTTTTGAACAACCTTGTGGATACTAGACATGCCATGAAGTACAAGGGAAAAAGAGAATAACACTTATTATCTACTCTCCATTAGAAATCTAGCAATAATCTGTGCATGTTGTCTGAATTTGGACCCAAATTAATTAACAAAAATATTCCTGAATTTTAATGCTGTCTATTGTATCTGAAGAGTATTGCTATCTGGAAATAATCACACACAAAGCAAGATAATTCACAGTAAACCCACAGAGACATGTAAATGCAAACAGGACTCTCTTTGCTCCTAGAGAGATTGGCTTGGATTTAAAGTAAGGGCTTTGCTGCTTCCTTTTAGCTCAATGTGTGAATAAACACAATTATACATGACTTTACTGATACCAACTAAACAAGTTAATTTAAGGAGTTGTTAGAATCCAGAAATCGTGGGAATAAAAAATTATTTGACAAACTTAGTTTTATATTTATCCAGTCATTACTTTCTGGTTATCATTTTCCACTTATATTAGATAGATGCGATGGGAAATTTTGAAACAGCTTAACCTTTGAAACGGATAGCTCTAGAAATGCTATCTTTTAGTTTGTTTTTCTCTGTTTTCTATTATTTTTATGCTTCTGCAATGTTATGGCCAGGCTGTACACCAAAATTTCCTAAGTTGAATTCCTAACATCTAGTACCCTAGAAATAGTCTTCAAAGAGATAAATAAGTTAAAATGTGGTAAATGGATGGCCACTAATCACATTTGGTTAGTGCCCTATTAGGAACTAGAGGTTAGTATACCAGTGCAACAGCAGAAAGGAAATTGGAAACCACAGGAAGAAGACAGCTGCCTATAAGCCAAGGAGAGATGCTTCAGGAGAACTCATCCGTAACAGCAGCTTGATCTTAGCTAGATTCCTTGATTCCAGAATTATGAAAAAATAAATTTATATTATTTAAATTACTCAAGCTCTGATAGTTTATCATGGCAGTTGTAGAATGCTATTACAAGCAAATACAAAATTCTGATGTTCAAAACATTGAATTTAGTATATAGTGAGATGGATGAGCAGCATAAAGAAAAATGCTTTTTTAAGATAAACTACCATAAAGTATCCCTGACAGGGATTCAATAGGTAAGGCAGAAACTTTTGTTTATTTACCTTATTGTCATTCTGTGGTCATTCTATCATTCTGTGTGTATTTCTAGAGTTACAATTGTGTTCACAAACTTGCAGTATCTCCTTTATAGCCAGGAGTGAATACATGTGCCAATTCTGACCAATGAGAACAAGTCTACTTGTATATTTGTAGGGAGGGCTCTTTTTCTTTCTAAAAGGAAAGTAGGCTCAGCTGGCAGGAGCATTTTGGTCTTTACTCTTCTTTCTTTTTACTGGTCTAGAATATGAATGCAATATCTGTATGTGGATAAACCATTGTGAGAATACAAAAAGTTAATATGATATGAAAAGAAAAATGAGACTGGATTTTTAAAAGATCATGGGGCCTCCTTATGCAATCTTGAAATAATTTCCTCTAGCATTCTCATAACTTAGGAAAAATTTGCACTATTTTGTTAAAATGTTATAATTCTACCTAATCAAAAGGGTTGACAAGAAGAGAACACTGTAATAAACATTAAAACATAATTTCTGATCACCTATGTTGGTTGTAGCTGTAAACTAGTAGAATTTAGTACTGAATTGATTCTCTATTTTTTAAAAAGGCTTAACTTCATGCTGAGAAATTCTGTATAACACAGAAATTATGGATTAACTTTAGGTAACCCTCCTCCTATCATTGGGTCACAAGAAGATGCAATGCTAGAGATGTAAATTCAAACATGTATTCACAAATGAGGAAACATGAGCATGTATTGTATGAAGTGCTATGGAAGCAAAATCTTCATTAAGAGAAAATCATGATGGCATGTGCCCCATTGGTGATGCCATTTTACTCAAAACTACATAGACAATTCTATTTTCTAATGGCAAATACAAACCTAATGAAGACATCACATTTCATATTTTGAAAGTATTTAGATTAACTAGTTAAAATAAAAAAATTAACTCTTCACAAGTTACAGCAAATTTCCATTCAGTTTTTATTCAACATTGAAAATTAAATATATATATATGTGTTATGTATAGATGTGTTAATGTAGAATGATAAAGAATACATGAATCTGTATGTACATCTTTATATTAAAGAAAAGAGTAAATTGAGTTGAGAGTAAAGGAAAATGCATTCTTCTGAGTATACAATAGTTGATGCATCTATTTAAATGTTAGTTATAAAAATAAATTTTAAAGAAGCATTTTCTAAATATCTGTAGAAAAATCAATTATCTGAGGGAGATTTGTACTAACTTTGTTGTGTAACCACACACTGAGGAAAATTCCAAGTGACTATGAAACAGTATTTTAATATTCCTACTGTAATATTTTTGAAGCAAAATAAAACATAAATTAAAACTTGAAATTGCATTCAGTAATTCTAATGTTGGTGGTAATGTTGATATTATATTGTTTGTTCAGTATGTACTGCACAATAATGCAAATGAATAATTATTTCAGTAATATTGAAATATCAATGAAGCAAGATCAAGAAGTGAAGCAAAATCTATATTCCTGAGGTAGAATTGTATAAATTACTTGAAATATTAATTAAATGAGGATATTCTTATGATGTATTTCATCATTATAAGTAAATATTTCTTAAGTCTAAAAATGAAAAAAACCTAGAAGCAAAAACTAACACATAAGCAATAAACAATACTAGTGGTCAGATTTAGTCTCTAACAACAATACCCCACGAAAAAGAAGATAAACCTGAAAAAACTTATGATACTACCTAGCAAGAAAACACTATCCATGTATTGTCAAAAAGACTTGAGACAAATTAAAGAGGATTCTACTGAAAAAAGTTCAAATAATTTACACCTAAATAAAGAAAATTATTGTACTATATTTTAAATATGTCAAATATCAATACCATATGTATCAGTTATGATTTTCCCAATAAATAGATTTAATATAATGCAATCATGCCTTGTTTAATGAGCTCACCTATTTAATGATGATTTGGACTTTTGATCTAGTGATGGGAATTATGACACTTTTATTTGTCTCTTTTTTAAACTTTTTCATTTTAAAGAGAATGGAACAAAGCAAAACAAAACAGAGTTAAGAAGATCAGAACAAAACAATGCAAGCAACAATTCAAAACAAGAAACAGTAAATTGCAGTGGCTACCATAATGTCTCTTTTTTTCTTTGAAATAGTTGTCCATATCTTCACACACAATGAATTAAAATAAGGCAAAATAGTATAAAACTAATCAAAACAAAAGAATGAAAGCACTACAGGCTTTCAAAACCAGACAATAAGAAAATCAACAATGGCTAGCATAGTCTCTCTTGTTCTTTTCAAAATAGCTATCAATACCTTCACACATATTGAAATTAAATAATAGAAAACAGACTAAAACCAATTAAAACAAAGAATAAATTCATTATTGGACTTCACCACAGGATGATAAGAAATCACAATGCCATCCTAAGGTCTTGTTTTCTTCAAAGCAGCTATTCACACCATCACATGTAATAAAATCAACTCCTGTAAACTCCTTAGAAGTTCTAGGTGTGCATAAGCCTATATATGTTTATCTATCCTTTCTGTATTAGAGGCAAAAACAAAACTAAAAAAAAAATCACCAGAAAATCAAGAAACAGAAGAATCAAATAAATAACAATAGCAAAGAGCCCAAACCAATGACAACAAAGGCTTTCAAAACAAGGTGGTAGGAATGTAAGATTATTGTTTTGCATACCTATCTTCAAAAGACTTACTCATATTACCAGATATAAACATGCAAAATTGATATAATCTTATGAATGTTAACTGTTTTGTTTCAAGAACTAATAGAATCAGTAGCACAATCATCTTAGCTATCTTAATTGTGTATATACAAATTTGTATCTTTTTTCTTTTCCCTTCCTTTTCTCCTTTTCCCTGAGTTATTTTTCCCCTTTGAGCAGTTTCTTATCCTTTCACAATATTTATTGAAGATGTTGTGTCTTATTTATGTTTTTAGTTTCTTACACTACAACAAAGGCTGACAATGACAACAATGAGAAAATATTTACACATATGAGTTTGATTTATTTTGCTTATGAGTATGGTCTCAAGTTGCATCCCTTTGCCTAGAAAAGCCTCATTATGATCATTCTTTATAACTGAGTAGTACTCCATTGTATAAAAACATCATATCTTATTTTGCCATTCCTCAGTTGATGGATATTTAGGCTTTTGTAAGATCTGGCTATTACAAATTGTGCTGCTATAAATATGGGTACACATATATCACTGTGGTATGATGTTTTCATTTCTTAGAGAATATGTCCTGAAGAAGTAAAATAGGTGGGTCAAATGGGACTTCCAATCCCAGCTTTTTGAGGAATCTCCAGACTGATTTCCACAGTGGCTGCACCAGTCTACACTTCCACCAATAGTGCAGAAGAGTTCTTTTTTTCCAACAGCCTCTCCAGCATTTGTTATTGGTGTTCTTTATCCTGGCTATTCTTTCTGGAGTTAGATGGAACCTCAGTGTAGTTTTAATTTGCGTTACCCTAGTGATCAGTGTTGCCAAAAATTTTTCATGTATTTATTTCCCATTTGTATTTCTTCATCTAAGAACTGTGTATTCATCTCATATGCCCATTTTTGGATTTGGTCTTTGAATTTCAGGGGTCTGATTTTCTTTAATTATTTGTATGTTCTACATAGAAGTTCTTTGTCTGAAAGACAGTTGGCTAACATTTTTTCCCAATTTGTGGATTTTCTTTTCACTATGTTGGTGATTTCTTTTGACATGCAAAAATTTTAATAAGATGAGATCCCAGTTATTGATTCTGGAAAGTATTTCCCATGCAGTTTGATTTTTGTTCATGAATTCTCTGCCTATCAATATGTCTTCAAGATTTCTGCCTACTTTGCCTTCCAGAAGACTTAAATGTTTCTATTTTAATATTTAGATTTTTGATCCATTTTGACTTTCATTTAGTGCATGGTGACAGACATGGGTCCAGTTTTAGTTTTAGGCATATGGAAAGCCAGTTTTTCCAGCACTACTTAATAAAGAAGCTGTCTTTCTTCCAGTGAACATGTTTGTCCCCTTTGTCAAAGATGAGGCGACTGACTTTGTTTGTAGTTGTGGTTGTATCTTCTAATCTATTCCATTGATTTTCACATCTATTTTTATTCCAGTACCATGCTGCTTTTATCACAGTAGTTCTGTAGTGTTATTTCAAACCAGGGATTGTGACGTCTCCTGCCTTGCCATTGTTGCTCAGGATTGCCTTTTCTATTCTAGGTCTCTTCTGGGTCCAGATGAATTTTAGGAATGATTTCTCTAGATCTGTGAGGTATGCTAATGGTATTTTGACTGGAATTGCATTAAATATGTAAACAATTTTGAGAAAATGGCCATTTTTACAATGTTTGTTCTTCCTATCCATTAACAAGGAATGTCTTTCCATTTTTTGAGATCCTCTTCAATTTCTCTTTTCAGAGTATTGTAAATTTCACTGAAGAAATCTTTTACTTCCTTTATTCGATTGATTCCTATGTATTTCAATTTTTTGGATGCTATTGTGAAGGATGTGGTCTCTCTTATTTCTCTCGGTGAGTTTGTTGTTTGTGTAGAAGAATGCTGTTGATTTTTGAGTGTCAACTTTGTATCCAGCTACATTACTGAATTTGGTTATATTACCTAGAAATCTTTCAGTGGAGATTTGGGGATCTTCTATGAAAACTATCATGTCATCTGCAAACAATGATAATTTAACTTCTTCTTTTTCTGTCTTTATCTCTTTTATTTCTCTCTCTTGTCTAAATAGTCTGACTAATATTTCCAGCACTGTATTGAATAGGAGGGGTGATAGTGGACATCTTTGCCTTGTTCCTGATTTGAGAGTGAAAGTTTTCAGTTTTGGACCATTTAATACGATGCTGGCTGTTGTTTAGTCATAGATGACTTTTATCAGATTGAGGTAAAAACCATCTATTGTGATTTTCTATAGAGTTCTTATATGAATTAATATTGGACTTCATCAAAAGATTTTTCTGCATCTACTGAAATGATCATGTGAATTTTATCTTTAGCTCTATTGATATGATGTATTACATTTATTGATTTACATATGTTGAACCATTCCTGCATTCCTGGGATGAATCCTGCTTGGTCATAATGTATAATCTTCTTGATGATTTGCTGCATTCTGTTTGCCAGTATTTTTTCAGAATTTTTACAACTATGTTCATTAGGGAGATTGGGCTATAGTTCTCTTTTCACTAGTTTTGGTATTAGGGTAATATGGGCTTCCAGGAATGAGTTAGGGAGAAGTGCTTCCTTTGCAATTTCATTGAAGAGTTTGAGGAGTGTTGAAATTGTCTTCCTTGAATTGCTTGTACAATTCAGCAGAGAATCCATCAGGACCTGGGCTTTTCTTTGGTGGTAAGGTTATAGCTACATTTTCAATTTCATTAACTGAAATTGGGTTATTCAGCCATTTTACATCTTCTTGATCTGGCTTTGGTAATTCATATGTTTCTGGGAATCTGTCCATTTCTTCTGTGTTATCAAAGCTATGAGAGTAAAGGTTTTTTAAGTAAGTACTGATGATCTTCTGTATTTCACATGGTCTGTAATATTTCATCTTTTTAACTTCTTATTGCATGAATTTGAGTTTTTCTTTCCTTTTTTAATAAGGTTTTCTAGGGACATAGCAATTTTATTTATCCTTTCAAAGAACCAACTCTTTTATTTGTTAATTCTTTGTAATTTTTTTAGTCTCTATTGCATCAATTTATGTACCAATCTTTATAATTTTCTCCCCTTTTTTTGGCTTTGGGCTTGACTTGTTCTACTTTTCCTAGATGTTTGAAGTGTAGCATCAGGTTGTTTATTTGTGTTCATTCTGTTTTCCTGATGTGGGAACACACCATAATAAATTTCCCTCTGAGGACTGCTTTCCTTGCATCTCACAGGTTCTGGTACATTGTATTTGCATTTTCATTTGTTTGTAGCTACTGCTTAATTTCTTCTTTAATTTTTTCTGTGACTCATTGATTATTCAGGAGTGTATTATTTAATTTCTATGTGTTTGTGGAGTTTTTGCAATTTCTTTTGTCATTAATTTTTAGTTTCATGGCACTATGATCAGATAATATGCAAGGGATAATTTTGATGCTTTTGCATTTACTTAAGCATGTTCTATGGGCTAGTATATGGTCTGTTTTAGAGACTGTCCCATGTGCAGCTGAGAATAATGTATATTCTGATGTTGTTGGGTGGAACACTCTGTACCCATTTACTAAGTCCATTTTTTCACATATTTGATTTAGTTCTGTTATTTCTTTGCTGATTTTCTTTCTAGTTGATCTAGTTTTTGTGTCAATGGGGTGTTAATTTCTCCTGTTACACTTGTGTTATTGTTTATTTGACTTTTAATTTCTATTAATATGTGTTTTATATAGTTGGGTGTTCCCATATTAGGTGCATTTATATTTGTTATCTCTTCCTCTTGAAATTTTCCCCATACTAGTTTATAATGATATGCTTTATCTCTTTTGATCATTCTTGGTTTGAAGTTCACATTGTCTGCAAACAAAATAGTCACCCCTGCTTTTTGAGGGGCTCAGGTTGCATGAAGTATTGTTTTCCATCCTTTGATTTTCAGTCTATGAATTTCTTTTTGGGTTAAATGGGTTTGTTTTTTCCAGCATTGGTTGGATGCTGTTTCCTGATCTATTCTGCCAGTCTGTTTCTTTTAATTGGTGAATTGAGGCCATTTACATTAATAGTTATAACTGACATATATTGGTTTATTTTTTTCATGTTATCTTTCTGCTGTTGGTTCTTTATCTTCCCCTCTGTTTAATTGTTTGCTTTGCTTAGTGCTTTTTTTCTGTTGGTGTTCTTGACGTCATAGTTATTTTTATGTGTATCTAGAATATCTTTCGGTATTGTTTGCAGGGTTGATTTGGTGGACATGAAGTCCTTCAGCTGTTCTTTGTCATGGAAGTATCTTATATCTCATCAATTTTGAAGGACAGTTCTGCAGGGTACATAAATCTGTGTTGGAAGTTGTTTTCCCTTAGGTTTTGAAATACTTAACTCCATGCTCTTCCTGACTTTATTGTTTGTGTTGAGAAGTCTTCTGTGATTCTGATGGGCTTTCTTTTAAAGGGAGTCTTTCTCTTTTCTCTAACAGCTTTTAATATTCTGTTCTTATGTTGAATTTCTGGGATGTTGTTTATAATATGTCTGTGTGTAGATTTAATTTGGTTATAGCTAATTGGAGTTCAATATGTTTCACTTCTCTGTATGTCAGTTTCTTTCCCATCTTTGGAAAATTTTCAGTTATTATTTCTGTAAATAGTCTTTTTATATCATTTGTGTGTCACCTTTTTTATTCACATCTCTTGAACTTACATTGTTTTTCTTTGCATCATCTTGCAACTGTTGTATAGTTATTTTTTGATTCCTTGTTATTTTAAAAAGATGTTTCCTTTCCTGTTCACTAGTTGCAATCTTGCCTTCAAGGTCTGAAAGTTTATCTTTGCTTTCACTGAGGTGGTTTTGCCATCTTTCGATGGTATTTTTTATTTCCTGTATATTTCTTTGAGTCTGTTTCATACAGTGTTTCTTATTTATGTTTTTCATTCCAGGTTTTCATCTTTTTTGCAGTACTCCTCAATTTTTTAAAATTTTTTTTAAAATTTTATTTGAAGAGAAAAAAAGCAATACAGAAAAAAGGGTAGAAATAATACAGAATTTCAAAAAAAACATAAAGAAATCACTAGTTGATAAATTACATATTGTCTTCCTAGAAATAGTTGTTCATGTCACAAAATTAAGGCATACAAAGTGAACAAACAGTGAGGCTGTAAACAGTTGTGTTCAATGATCCAACAAAAACCTGGTAATATGGTTATCAGTCCCAAACACTTAAACATACATGCAGTTATATCCTTTAGAGCATTTTCATTTCCTCTTTTTGCTTAAGTACATTATCTGTTTAGTTATATTATGTTTCAGCTTTCTCAGTACATTATTGATCTGTTTTGTTGTTGTTGCTTCCTTTTTAATCACCTTACATAATTCTGTTGTTTTGTTTTTGAGTTTCTCATCATTCATGTCACATGGATCATCTTTGGTGGAGTTAGGAATTTTTGGAGGTATTTTGTTACCTTATTTTCTCATGTTCTCTTGTTTTATTTTTATTTAAATTTTATTAATGCAGAGGTAGTAATATACAACAAAACAGGATGGAATAAAGCCAATTGAGACAGTGTGGTGAAATTGGCACAGAACATCACAGCAGGTCACCAGGACAGCAATAATAGCTGTATATCTCGTTGTCTTCACAATACTTGTTCTTCTACTAGGTACAGCAAAATCAAAAGAAATACACAACATTATAGAACACATCAACACAGAGTATTGAATAGAGCAACACCATTAATCAGGACAAAGCAAAATGGTGATAAAAATATCTGCCTTCAGAGATAGTAGAAGGAAAATACCCCCACTTGCTGTACCAAATGTGGTCACCTCCTAAGAGATACCCAGATCCCTGGATCCCCATTGTTAATGAGGGGGGTATGTTTGATTCTAAGCCTGTGCCCTGGTAGGCAGCAGGCTGGTTACTGGTTGGCTCAGTGCCCTAAGTTCCAACATGGTGTGGATCTCAGGAAACGCTCTTGCTTTTTATTTCCCTGCCCTGGGGTGGCCGTGGCTTGCCAGACCACAGTCACTTACCAGGGCAGCAAGCTGGTTGCTGGTTCAACTCCTCAATTTTTTAAACTTTGTTTTCTTTACATGTATTCAGAATTTCTTTATTATGTTTAGCATTTCTTTTATCTGGTTGATTACTTCTGATCTGAGTTGCTTTACAGCTTCATGGAGTTGTTTCTTTATTTTAGTTGCTACCATTTCAGAACTTTCAGATGCATGGCTTATATATTCTTTCATGACCATGTTCCTAGGCTTCTTTAGGATGGGCTGGAGGTTTGAGATTGCATTTTGCTCTCTTGTTTTGGCATTTTCCTGTATTCCCCTGGAGAAGCTGAATGCAAGGTCTCAGTTGCTTCCCGGGTTGAGGATACCTGTCAGTACTGCAGGAAGTTTCCCCAGTTGAGTGGAAGTCATTATTCAGTGCTTACCAAGTCCCTAGTGGCACTTGAAGGCACCTAAAATGTGGGAATATGTTGCACAGGCTTTCAGCACACCCTACATGCTACTCTGAAGCTACCTGGCTGATTGAGGTTGCTGAGTGGAACTCTACCAGGTTCTGAGAGTTGTACCAAGTCTGGACAGCTAGATGGAGTATGCTATGCAGGCCTGCAGATCGTGTCACATGGCACACCAAAGCTCCACAGCTGCTTGAGGTCACTGGGTGGGGCCCTACCAGGTTCCAAGTGAGGTGCGAAGGTAGCATGACTGGGTGGGTTTGGTTGTGCAGGCCTACAGCTCGAGCCACGGAGAACATTCAGGGTTCCCAGGCCACTCTGGGTCACTGGGCAGGACTCAACCAGGCCCCAAGGAAGCTACCCAACTGTCCTAACTGATTGAGGATGCTACCAACTTCCAAGTGGATGCCAAGGTTGCATGGCTGCATGGGGTTCACTGTGCAGGTCTTCAGCTCTCTCCCGACCCATTTTTTTGCACAGTCCTGCAAATCTTTTTTATGTAGCCTCAGTGTCTTTTTTTTTACAGTATACCTTGTTTATACAGTACTATAATTTTTGCTAATTGTACTGTGCAGTACAGTACTGTAGTTTTATGATCTGTTATACATTATACTACTACATGTAAGTATTATGCTAATAAAAGCAAAGTCATCAGGTTGGAGTTTCCCCTGACATTTTTTTGTCTGAATACTGTAATGTATATTCTACATACAATTTCTCTTGTAGTGGCCATTTAATGACCTAGACATTGAAACAGAATTTGATCATAAAATGAAAAATGTCTATATAATATTTATATATCATGATATATAACAGATTTATGAAAAGCTTGCAATGCCTTTCTGCAGAGTCAGAAATTAAAGAATGCAAAATTTCCACCTGTATGCTGAAGAGTCAGATCCAGTCAAAAATCAAAGGTCTGGAGCTCACTGCAGAGTCTGGTATGGGTGCATGTCATAAATTCAAAGTATTTGTATTGAAAAACTAAAGAATCTGTACTGGAAACCTGAAGAAACAGTAGTAACACATCCAAAAGCAATGGTGTTAAGGATGCCTGCACCACTGAGGGTGGGGAAATCTCTTACCCTGGCAAAATAATCTCATCAGGATTTGGGCTCACAATGTTTCCAGCATTGTCAGTAGCCTCTCAAATATAAAAACAGGAATCACCATTTTTCCCTTTTGTTTTCCTGGACTTTTTTTCCCAAAGATATTTATCTAGCAAACTTCCTATAGACAATAATCTGTGTTCCCTTACAGAGCTTGTTATCTGCCCATTATAGTAAAAGTGTAAAGGCTTGGTTTCCATTTCTGGTGCCACCCCCCAAAATTTATTTCTTTGTCTGCAGCATAGAGAAAGTTTTTCCAGGTCATTACAAGAACTTCTGTTTTTACATTTCAGAATTTCCAGCTATGACAGAAACACACTGCCTGTTTGCAGCTTTGCTCTGGAACTCTCTGCATTACCTCCCAAGAGTGCCAGGGGAAAGGATACAATGAAAGCATAGTCACATGTCTCCTGTTGTACCATGACACAGAGGACAAATGTCCTTTGTCAGCATGCAGCCAAATTGCTAGTATACAAGTGGCACAAAATCTGAAGATCTTTTACAGTTCTAGACACTTTGCACTTCCATGTAAATTTGAAGACCATCTTCCTAATTTCTGCAATCCTGCTGGAATTTGGAGTGTAATTACATTAAATTGATAGATCAATTTGTGGATGATTGCTATCTTGACAGTATAGTACTGTTCCATCAATATGGGAGTTATCTACATTTATTTACATATTCTTTAATTCTCAGCAATGACTTTAATTTTTGGGGCATAAATCTTGTACTTCTGTCAATAAATTTATATTAATGTTATATTTAATTGGATTCTATTGCAAATCTAACTTTTAATTTTATTTTTGAATGATTGTAGGTATATTGAGAGGCACTCAATTTTGATTTATTGATCTTATATTCTGTAAATGTATTGTTGCTTAAGTTAGCATTAGTAGGTTTTTTTTCTAGATTTCTTGGGGTTCATGCACATAACATTATGTTATCTTTAAGTTAGTGCAGTTTGCTTCTTGCTTTTTCAGTTGCTACATCTATCATCATCATCACCATCATCATCTGAATTGCTGTACTAGCTGGAGCCTCCAGTACAACAATGCTGAAAGTTTTGAAACAAGTCAAAAGTCAATATCCCTACTTTTCCCCCAATACTAAGTATCTTGTTAGTTGCACACTTTTCTTTTTTTTTAAAATTTTATTTAAAGAGAAAAAAAACAAAACAGAATAAAGGGTAGCAACAATACAGTATTCCAAGGAAAAAAGGAAAAGAACAACAACAAAAAAACCTAAAAAAATTATTGCCTGACAAATTACATACTGACTTCTTGGAAATAGTTGTTCAATTTACAAAGTTAAAACATGTGAAGTAGACATTCAAACAGTGAGACTGTCAACAGTTCTGCTCCACGATCTGACAAACACAGCGATATGGTCATCCATCTTACCCACTCAAATATACATGCAATTATATCAAAAGGATAAAATTAAACACAACAAAACAGAACAAAGCAGATCACAAGAAAGCAATGTAAGAGACATAAATTTCAATACTAGACAATTGGAGATATTCACTCTCTATCATATTGACTCTTGTTTTGGTCCAAATAGTTGTCCCATATTGTCACATACAGGGAATTCACATGAAACAACCTTGTATGGATTTGATCTGAGCAGGATGAGGAGGGCATTTCAGGTCTTCAAGATCAGACATTAGGGAAGCCATGAATGGCTGTCATAGTGTCTCTCATTCTTCTCAAAACAGCTGTCCATATCTTAATATGTGTTGAACTTAAACAAGGCAAAGCAAGCTAAGTTCACTTTGAACAAAAAGTGATAGTTTTGCTGGACTCCACATCATAACATTATGGAATCAGCACTGGGTATTGTAATGTCTCTTTTTCTTAAATGTAGTTGTTCATTTCAACATGTGTTATATGTTGGTTCTCATAAACTGTTTATAAGCTCTACACATACATTAGTCTCTACACGTATATCTATCATTTCTATATTAGCAGGAAAAACAAAACAGAGCAAGATAAAACAAAACAATTCCTAGAAAAGAATGAGGCAGAAAAGTCACATAAAACC
>PVJX010021412.1:0-31921 GCA_004027295.1 Dolichotis patagonum | reverse complement strand
GTTTTGTTTTTTGTTTTACAATTTAGTAGCTGTGAGCCTGTGAGCTTTTAACAGTTGTAAAAACATACATTTTTATGATTGCCTGCATATAGCAGAAAATCTTTGCAGTGTGATATGTGCTTCCCCAGATGTGCATGAGCTTATCTAACCAGTCTAACTTGAGGAATCATTAAAGAACAGAGCTAAGGCTGAGAACCAGAGGCCACTGGTGGTTGGAGAATCATTTTGCCCAGCGCCTGCTGTATGCAGCCAATGTAGACTCAGCCAGAGCAAGCAGAAACCTACTGAGAAGGCTATCTGTCCTACAAAGAGGGGTTTCTGTGCATCCCAGAACTTTCCTGTGGAATCTGATTAAGCTCTTTGAGGTGAAGTTGCAGAGGACAAGAGAAAGGAAGACGGTGAAATAGACTGTGAGCTTTTGTTCAGAAAGTTAAACCATCCAATGGGAGCAGAGCTTGATATACTTAGGGGCTGGTAAACTAAGGTGGTCGAGTAGGAAAAGTCAGTCAAGGATCTTTCACTTGTGTTTATATTTCATTACTGTGTCATAAGTTGGTAAATAACTGGGACAAAAGAAAATTGGTTGAATCAGCTTGGTGAAAATAGAAATGTCTAAAGTCTCCACATTTGGGCTGAGGATGTAGTTTAGTGGTAGGGCATGTGCCTTAGCACATCTATGGTCCTGGGTTTCATCCCTAGCACCTTGAAGATAAACAACAAACAAATGAATAATAAAGTTCCTAAATCCTGGAGGAGTCAATTTAAACTGCATGAAAGCACATTTGTAGTTTCAGAATTGCATGGTGTTTTACACATCTCTTGAGATTTTCACTCTAGGATTTCATAATCCAGGGCCAACCCCTGTTGACTCAAGATAAACTGAGAAGGTTGTAAATTGAGGTGTGGACAGCTCATTTCATTGCTGATACAGAACCAGAGCAGGATTAGCCTAGCAGGCAGCCTTAGAAATGGGAGGAATTCCTGCCCTGCTGGGTTTTGTGGAGCGGAGGCTAGGACATCTTGCTGGGAGCATTGTTAGCCAGTGGGTTAATGGTTAACCTGTGCAGCAAGCCTGGCATACAGTTAATTTCTGATGAGGCCCGGTGCTCGAGGTGAATAATGGTTAACCATTCCTTACCTTTGACTAAGGCCCTTTACCTTGCATAGTTTAGTCTTTTTAAATATGTGGGGCTGTGAAGTTTTTCTTTAGTTTTATGACTCATTCTTTGCAAAGGAAGCAGGAGGCATCCGTGAATAGTCTGTGAAGAGTCTGCCATCTTTTAGAAAGAGGAGGGGACCCAGTGGCTACTGAATATTCTATTTGTTGAACTTGAACACAGCTGCATAGTGAGAGAACCATTTGAAAGGGTCCTGTGTAGAAACGCGGAAGGAACTCTTCTCCTAGGCAGTCCCAGACTTCCATATGCGGTGACAGTTCTTGTTGATGGCACTTGTCAGGTGGGCTGGAAAGAAGTGGAAACCAAGGGAGCAAAGAACAATCTGAGGGGCTGTTTGGAGTTGGGTGTGTGTCTGATCCAGGGCTGTTCCTCACCCGGCCACCCAGCACTTCCAAGTGACCTTTTGCTGCATCCAGCTGAAGCTTCTGGTGCTTTTGCCTACTTAAAAAGCATCCTGTGCACATCAGAAATAGACTCTATATTTTAAAAAAAAGGCTTCGTTGGAGATTGGTCTTTGCCAGCTGTGAGCAGCTTGTGATAACTGTTGGCATGATTTCACACTTGTGATCAGGGTCCTGGTTTCCTTTCCTCTCAGTAATCCAAGGGCTGTCTGTCCTTGGTTTCCTTTCTTCATGGTTTTTATCTACTGTCCCAGGAGACATGGGCCATGTGGCTAGTGTCTCTCTGTCACTGTCTTTGGGTGTAGTTTACCCCCAAGAGTTCACTGGGGCCCCCTTCCAAGCTGTTTCATCCACACTGTGCTGTCTCACTACTGCAACTTGCTCATTAGAAAAGGTTGGGACTTTTTCTTTCTAGTTCTCTTCATTGAGAATATTCTGAGACCTGACCACATCTCCCACTCAGTCTGCAGCCCTGCAGCGTGGCTGACCGTCGCACCACTCCAAGGCCATGGCTCTGGCTGGGGGACCGTCCCTCTGACAGCCACGGTGCTGTGTCTCGGTGCTCTTCCTGACTTCCTTTGGGAATGACATGGACCATGTCCTTGAAGCACTGTCACCTGATGTTCCTCCTGCTTCCCTGGGTGCTGGCATATACTGTCTTTAAGGATGCTCCTCTGCACCTGTCACTCTGTCACCCTCACTCTCAGCCACAGCCTTGACTGCCACGTTGAGCTCCTGTGCCACTCTAGTCCTAAATACAGACACCTGGAAGCCAGGTGTAATGGCAGCTGTAGGCTCCTGCTTAACTACGATCGGACCGTTACAAGTGAGATCTGAAAGAGCAGAATACTGGTTTTTGATTTTCTGTTGCTTAAGCTCTATTTTTAAAGTTTATTTTGATTCACAAATAGACACCCACATAGATAAGTGTGGGAGAGTGGCAGCAGGCGTCATTTTAAGGTTCTCCCCGTGTTTAAGATTCAGTCTTTCTGATGCCCAAGATGTGGCCAAGATGCTGTGTTGTTGAGTTTTGGGTCTTCATGACCCCAAAGCCTGTGTGTTGAAGGATTGGTTGCCAGCGGGTGCTGCTCTTGGGAGCCTTTAGGATCTGGGGCTCAGTGGAAAGAAGTTAGGTTCATTGGGTATTTGCTCTTGAAGGAGATATCAGAACCACAGAGGCCCTTTGTTTTCTGGTTGTCATGATGTGTGTGACTTTGCTCCTCTTCACTCTCTCCACCATGGTTTTCTGCCATGAGGTTCCACCTGGATGTTCTGCCATGGTGTTCAACCATGATGATCCGCCATGGTGTTCAACCATGATGATCCGCCATGATGATCCTCCATGTTGTTCAGCCATGATGATCCTCCATGTTGTTCAGCCATGATGGTCTGCCATTATGGTCTACCTGGCCACAGGCTCAGAAACAACAGAGCCACCTGTCCATAGGCTGAAACCATCGCCAAAATAAATCTTTCCTCTCCATAAAGTGTTTATTTCAGGTATTTGGTCATAAGGATAGAAAGCTGACTAATACATGTCATAAAAGTCAGCATCTTTCTGCATTCCAGACCCAATGCCCAACATAGACCCATTGTATGCCATTGGATTTTATTTTTCAAGATTTAATGAGTTTAGCTGGGCATGGTGGTACATACCTGTAATCCTATTTCACTCAGGAGGCTGAGGCAGGAGGATATGCAGAGTTCAAGACCAGCCTTAAATACACAGCAAGTCCCTGTCTCAAAAAAAAAAAAATAGACTTAATGAGTTTATATAAAGTACTTGGAATGGTATCTGCACCAAGATGTGTTCTCACATCAACTCTACCCAGGCCATATCCTAGGCTTTAAAACTCACTGTAGAAGCTCACAGGACAGTAGGTGTCATAGGAAGCGCAAAATGCTTTCCACTGTACTATTAATTTCATTTTAAACAAAATTATATTTAAATTTACTTTTAGTGAGCTATTTCTCCAAGTACCTAAAATACACTTTTCACAGTTTAAAATTCAAATCCCTTCACTAGTTGAATTTTGTCCACTTAGTGGGAATTTTCTTTTGAGATGCTTTCTCTACTCTGTCGAGTTTGACTGGTAACAAATATTCTCAGTAACACCTCCTAATAGGTTTTTAAAATGTTACAGTTGTGAACAATTTTTGATTTAATATCATCTTTAAAAACTAGGGCATCTGGCTACATCCTGTGCAAATAACTGATGTAAGATGATAACATTTCTCATATGCTCTCCGTGCATATTTTTCCTGTAATAATTATTTCAAGCGTCACTGTGCTGTGTTTTATTATGAAGCATTTTATGCGATCAAGTTACTTTGCCTTTGATTTGATCATTTCTCTTCAGGGGTTTATAGTCTGCTTGTTCTTAGAATTTTTAAAAAAAAACTTTTATTATTTATAATAATAAATTATCCGTTATTTATTTATTGCTATTTTTATTGTTGTTGCTGTGTTCTCCTCCCCAAGAGGGGCCCAGCCCTTGGGCACACTAGCTAGACAAGTGCCCTACCACTGAGCCGCATCTCCAGCCTCTTCTGTTTCCATTGGTTACATTTTCTATGTTAGCAGCTGTGTGATGGCTTAATAACTACCACATGGAACGTTATTAAAATGTGAAAAGACAACTTGGGCATTGTTGCCCAGTTTTGCCAGGTGAATTTCATTATTTGCTATAATTCCCCAAACTTCTGCATTGACTGGAAAACGCAGGGCGTGTCAGATTTGAATACATTTTACTCTTCACTGTATCAGTGTTTTTCCTCTCCAGCTCCTGTCCAACGTGGTGAACCTTTTCGTGGTTCCCATCCCGCATAGCTTCTGACTGTGATGAGTAATTACCCAGGGCCAGATGTTTTTAAATCTTTGCCCCAGTGCTCTCAGCCATCCTTCCGAATTAATCTGCCTTTTCTTCCTGCTAACGATCAGGGACCTCAGGCCCCACACGGCCCACAGATGTTGCTGTTCAGGGCCGTCATCTGCCGGCTCAGGATTCTTTCCAAACTTTCTGTGTGGAGACCTCGGGTAGACTGTAACGAATTATGCCCTGGTCCCCCTCTGCGACAGCCGAGCCTCGGCACCGACATCGGGGGCGACCTGCAGTGAACTGACTTCTTCCCTCTGCTTCTCGGTGATTCTGGAGCCTTAGGCTGTGGTGCTTCTCAGGAAGCTGGTTGGCCCCCACTTTTAAGGCAGTTGTCCTTTACTGGGGTGGAGGAGCGTGCTGGGGGCTTTCTTCTCTGCTGCTGAAGGAGAGGCACCAGCCCCATGAATCCCAAAAGTGCACTGTGGTCCGGGTTCAGTAACTGAGCTGGGCGGGCTGGGGGTTTGAACAGTCTGAGTTGATGTGAGGATGCTGGAGGAGGCAGGCAGCGAAAGGGGAGCAGGGTGGGGTGCGTCTCAGCTCCTACCTGAATGTATCACCACCGTCTGCCTCTGTCCCAGGGACTCTGGGCATCCTTCCTATGTCTTTATAACTGCCACAGATACCAGCCCCAGTTGGACCCTGATGGTGATGGGGGGCTGATTTGGGGACATCTCTTGAGCTTTGTTGGCATGGTGACCTGTGGCGGTCTGAGATGAGAAGATGCGACATGCAGCTGCAGGCAGCCCTTCGGGGGAACTGTGAGACCCTTCGCTCCCCGGGGCGGGGGACAGGGCCTCCTGCGGGAGATGTGAGGACTTTGAAAATCGTGTGTCCTGTAATGCAGACAGTGCTTCTATATCGAGTCATGAAACTGAACTGGGGCATTATTTTCTTCTTATGCATTTATCTCATACGTAATGTAAAAAAAAATGTGTGCTGAAAGTAGAAATAACACAAGTGTAAGGAGACGACAGCTCACCCGTGCACAAATGCAGTTACTTGTGGCTTGGCAAGCTTTCTGCATTCACCTGTGTGGATGATTTTACCGTGTAAAGTGTTGGCTTTGAAGTTTTGGGGGAGGGAAGAGGAAAGATGTGATACTTGAATTTTAAATTATGTTGATTTTCGTTAGCGTGAGGAAGGATGAACATGAAGCAGACTTTGAAGAAGGAAAGATTGATTTTCCCACTCACTCTTGGCATGATGGTGCATTCCATAATCCCGGCACTCAGGAGGCTGAGACAGGAGGATTACTTCAAGTTCAAAGCCAGCCTGCGCTTCCTTCTGAGACACTGTCTCAAAACAACAGCTTAGTCGTAGTCCATTTGCATTTTGTAGCCTTCAGCACCCCTGCCTAGAGATCAGTGGCTCATAGTCTTAAATGTATTTTTCAGGAATAGTTTATATTCCAAGAGTGGCAGAAAATACAGTGAGTGAATTACATTTACCACAGAGACACATTGCCGGTCACTGGCCTCAGAATCCTCCCACCCCTCTTGCCGTGCTCTGAAGCACTTCTGAAGTGCTCTTTCCTGCGTGTCCCTCGTTGCCCTGGCCGGGCTGCCTCTGTGTACTGAACTGATCGGAAACACTGCCCTCTCGGGCTCGTTTGGACTTGGAGGAGGACCGGAAGTCACGGGGCTGCAGATCTGCTGAACCAGGCGGAGGAGAACAGGCACACCGTCACGTTTTTCCCAGCCTGCCTTTCGGCTGGGTGGCGAGGGCCAGCAGGGGTCGCTGTACTTTCGGTCCCACTTGACCGAGACCATCGTGAGAGAGGACTTCAGGAACTGCTTCAGGAAGTGGCAGGGATGCTGGGAGAAGTGTGTCCAGAGTGAGGCAGGCTGTTTTAAAAGAGGTTAATGACGATGCGTCTTACTGAGCAAGTTTTTAAAAACTTTAAACATTCCCCATGTGCCACTTATGGTCACAACCCACGTATGCAGACATTTTTCTATTTTTCTTTCGTTTGGGGAATCGAACCCACAACCCTGCGCTTGCCAGGCAGGTGCTTGTGCCACTGAGCTAAATCTGCAGCGCAGGCATTTCTGTCTTTATCCGTGTTCCATCCATGCCCGTGACTGATCAGTCTCTGCTTGCTGGCCCTGCATGGTCTTCCGGGAGCCTTTCAGTTCAGGCGCTGTGGGGCTTCCTCATTATTTCTCTGCTGCGGGCACACAGTGTCCCACGACCTGCCCATGATGGAAGTTTTGGGTTGTTTCCAGATTTTGCAATTATATAGAACTTTCCCACACGTGTGGGAGTCTAGAATAAATTCATATTAGACTTTTGCATTAAAAGGTATGTGCATTGGTGATGATGTTGAAATTACCAAATCGATTTCCACAGAAGTGATACCAACAGCAGTGTATGGTAGGGCCTTGTGGACTGGGAGCTTTTTCTTGGAGATGAGAATTTGAAAGGTTTTTCCTTTTCCCTTCCTTTCCTTACCTTTCCTTCCCCACCCCCCTTTTGAGACAGGGTCTCACTATGTAGTTCAGGCTGGCCAGGAACTCACTATGTAGCTCAAGTTGACCTCAAACTCAGAGCAATCTTCCTGCCTCAGCCTCCCAACTGCTGGAATTACTGGCATGCACCACCATGCCCAGCCTAGAATTTGAGAATTCTAAGACACATATTTAGAAATGTCATACATAGGTGTACATACACATATTTGGATATGTTTCTACATGTTATTATCAAGCAAGCATATTTGAGCCAATTTTTGGAAGCGGGTGTTTACATGACAATTTTCAAATACAGAGAGCTGTCAGATGGAAAAAATATGAATAATAAGGTGGTTTGAGGAAAACAGGTTTCTGTCCTCCCTCTCCCCCTCCTACCCCTTCCCCCTCCCCCTCTGTTTTTCTTTCTTTGCCCTCTGAATTTCCTAAGCTCAGTCTGCCTTCTTCCGGGAAGTTCGCCTTGTTGCTCCTGCCCTTTCTGACTTGGAACATGGCAGGGGCCTGGCCTGCATGGGGCAGGTACTCTAGTCGCTCTGCTTCTGTACTGAGCTGTCAGAATTGAGGGGTGGGGCGGAAAAAAGGGGCAAGGGGGCACTTTAACTTTTGCCCTTGTCCTGCTTTCTACGTGGTTCTTGGGGCAGGAACAGTGACTTGAATAAATACTACTTTCTTGTGTTTCTTAGAGGAATCTCAGACACTTCATTGTAAAGCTTTATGCCTGGCTCTTAGTTTTCTGAGTAGCAAAAATAAAAATGGCCATTGTGGAAAATACAAGAAATATGACTAAGTTTTATCCTGCAGAAAACCAAGTTACCCAGACGCAGGGATAATCACTGCCCCCTCACTCTCTCCTCTCTCCCTCTTCTCTCTCACTGATTCCATTCACTTGGAAACAGCACACTGATGTGGTTTTATAGTCTCCTTTGTCACCTGGTGGACGATTGCTAGATCAGAGCGAGTCCTCCCATGTTGCCTGTGCACATACCAATCTGAGACGAAAGGTCAAGAGCCCTTTGAAAAAGCGACTTAGACCCCAGATTATTTCACGCCCAGTGCTGCCCGCGATCCTCTCGCTGTGCTGCTGGCAGGCTGACCAGCATCGCAGCGAGTGTTGGTCCACCTGCTCCTCGGGAACATTTGCGCCTTTGGGTTGGGCTTCACAAGCTTCTGGCTGCAGGGTCTGGTCTCCCTGTTGTTAGGCAGAGAAGAACATCGGAGCGTCTTACAGCACAGTTTCGAGGGGCGTGGGGAGTAGGCTGAAGGTCACGCACACTTAAATTTTGGCAGATATGCCAGATTTCTCCTCAAAAAGTGTTGTTACCTGTGTCTATTCCAAGTAATAATCTCCGTATCCTCCCAATCCTGGAAATGATCAGGCTCTTTAAATTTTTTGTTTAGGTTGATAAGATATAAAAAATGGTCTCTTGTGCATGTTTAGTTTACATTTTCCTAGTAATTAGTAAGGTTCATATGCTTCTTAGCTACGTATCTCTCAGTTGTACATCGTCCATTCAATCTGATTTCTGATTATTAAATATTAATATTTTTTGGTTTTTGGTCCGTTACATATGTTGTAAGTTTTTTCTCTGAGGTGGTTATCCTGCTTTGTGTTGTGTTTAGCCTTATAGGAGTTTAAAATTGTTTAGTAACATCTATTATGGTTCTCCTGCTTTGGATCTTAATTAGCAAAGAAAATCTCTGATCTTCAAAATCATAAGATCCTGTATTTTCTCATTTTTTTCTACACTGTCATAATTTTGTTTTCTTCTAAAGACAACTAGATTGATTGAGTGACTGGGTGATGGAATTCTATTGCCTTTCCTCTGTAGCTTAATCACGAAAACCAATACATTTTGTAGTATGTGTGTGATTTACTGAAGCGGTTCCATTACCGTGGATCGCTCTGCTATAGATGAGATTGAAACCGTGCTGGCGGCTCCTGCCGTAGACACCTTGTTCCTTGGGACTTTCCAAATTGCCCTTCAGCTGCCTGTTAAATCATTCCAGCGTACCTTTCCCGAGCGGACTCAGGACTTTGAAAAGGAGAGGGGTCATAAAGGACTTCGCCAGTGCCATTCAAATTATCTTTGCTTTTGAACATAGAGGCATCGCTTACAGAGAGTCAGAAACCAGTGGGTTGTGAATCTGTGATATTAGTAACCCACTTTGCCCACAGTGGGCGTGCTGGGTACGGTCAGCATGAGAGGGACCAGGTTCCTGACCTCGGGACCCTGTGGCAGGGTGGGGCTGGATGGGCTGAGTCCAGCTTTCCTGTTCCCGATGAGAAGTGTGTTCCCTTGTCCTTTGACCTTCTGCTCTGGAACACTTGGCACCCCATTCTCCCCCATTTCCTCTTGGATACCTTTCTCCTCCGCTCGCTGGCTCCTGGTCATGCAGCAGCAGTAAACACTGCAGCGCACGAATGTTTTCATCAGGCACTGAAGTGCGTTGCTGAATCTGTGGGCACACAGGGAGATGGAAAATTACCGAGCACATTCTGAGCTGGGGATCAGGAGCGACAGCAGAGCTCTAATGTTCAGCAGAGATAGGAAGTGCTGTTTATCGGTGGGTGTGAAAGGCCCAGAATTGCAGAGGGAAGGCTCTTGTTTTTTCGCTGCTCCTTCTTTATTTGATAACTGCTGTCTTATCTACATACCTGTCTTCCTGCAGGGGGTCAACAGAACAGTGTTTCTTAGTTAGATTCTTTTGAAATCCTGCAGATTTTCTGACCATTTCTTAGTCCTTACCTTCATGGTATTTTTTTTTCC
Source organism: Dolichotis patagonum (assembly GCA_004027295.1). NCBI lineage: Eukaryota > Metazoa > Chordata > Mammalia > Rodentia > Caviidae > Dolichotis > Dolichotis patagonum. The sequence goes on along the minus strand of PVJX010021412.1, from coordinate 22,230 downwards.
TTAGAGGGAGCAACAAGTTCTTAACGTCCCCTATCAGATCGCCTCTTTATTCCTTGAGTGCTGGCTTTTTACTGTGTTTCCTCTAATTGCAGCAGCTGTAATTAACAGATAACTCATGAGACCTTTTTTTCTGTGGACCAGATACTCCGATGAGTGCGTGGCATACAGTAGTAACTCAATGAATCCTTCCAGTGGATTTGGTTACTGTGATTTTCATTTCACAGAGGAGGAAACTGAGGCTCAGGGATGTTCCATGGTCTGCCTGAGGTGGTACTGGCCCTTGATGTCTAGAACTGGACCAGACATGTGAAAAAGATAGTGAGGGTTTGCATTTATTAGAGGTGGGAGAGGAAGTACGCTCTGAGAATGAGTGAGACCACAGTGGCCAGTAACCCACATTCATTCTGCAGGCTGGTGGCAGAGCCGGGCTGTCCCATCAAAATGCTGCTTGGTTCCGCCAGCCACACTGAAGATAGATAGCATTTTCTGATTGGTCCCTGGTGGGTCTCGGTAACCTGCAGGGCGTGTGCACTTGCCCAGCCGGCTGGCTGAAGCCTAATCTCCTGCCTCATTATAGGTCCCTGAACTCCAGGTTGGTACTCAGATTTAGGGCTCTATCAGAGCTCCTGCTCTCAGTGATTCTAGCGTCTTTAGCTTCTTGCCCTTGATGAGTAACCCAGCGGGTCTCCATCTTGCTTTGAGCTGAATCTGAAAGGAAATGGTCTCATTGCTCATGCCTGTCCCAGCTCTCAGGCAGGCAGTTTTATCTTCGTTCCAAGTGATTCGTATTTTTTTGCAGTGTGTTTGTATGTGTTGGTGTTTTTAAGCCAGAGTCTCGCAGTGTAGTTCAAGCTGGCCTTGACCTCGCTGTGTAGGCCAGGCTTTTGTTGAATTCCTCATGGTCTTCCAGCCTCAGCCTCCCAAGTGATGGGATTCCTGGCGTGTGCTTGGTGAATTTCAGTGTTAAATGGTGTCTAAGCCCTGGTGGTTCTGTGAGTGGCCTGTGAGTTTTGAGGTTTCTCAGACCACCTCTTCCCCTCGGCTCACTACTGGCGAGGTTGCCACAGCATCTGATTACACGTTGTTGTTCTTGTTTGTTGAATGTGTTGTCGGGGATCAGAACCACTACCCCACACTCCTTCCCACCGAGGAGAGGAGCTTGGACTCTTGGTTGTAGAGACATCATCAAACGTGTTGTGAACGTTGAGTCACCTGCTTTGCTCAGGAAGTTTCATTTCCATGAACAGGCTCCTTGCATCTTTTATTCCACCCTTGCAGAAAAAGGAGTAGTTACATGTTTGCAGAGTTAGGTGACCTGGGAACATACCGAGCGTGGCTGAATTGGATAATCAACAAGGGGAACGTGCAAAGCTTCCTCCATTGAACCAGAGTGTTAAAGCAGAAGTCGCCAGGTGTTATACCCCTGGGAGCGTGAGCCGCTGAAACAGGGTGGGCATCAAGGCCATCAGTGAACCGTGTGAAGGAGGGAGAGAGGGAAGGAGAAAAAGGAGGGCGACACAGACTCAGGAGGGGACACAGGTGTCTCCCTCTAGATCCGGTGTCACCACGTTCACAGCTGTTCTTCCTGACTTGTAGATGCTGCCAAGAGTGTGTGCGCTGAAGGTTTCTCCAGTGTCACTGTCCTGCCCTGGCGTCACAGCCCAGCAACTCTTCCGGGGTACAGTGGCCTGGGGTGAAGATGCTTGTGCTCTCCTGTGAGCCGGGCTTCCCTCACTTCTACCTCACCCCGTCCTCCCCGCCAAATTCCGCCTGTGTCAGAGCCGACAGCACCAGCCAGCATGCTCCTGGTCACCCGCTTGCTTTCTTTTCCACATCTTGCAGTCCTTCTTCTACGTTCGGACTCTTGAATCTCAGGTTCCTGTCCCGGCCACTTCTCCCAGCCCCTCACTCTGTGGGTTCTGGCCTTTGGCCTCACTTGCCGACCCCCACCTTTTTAGGGAGCCCCACTGAGCACCCGTGCCTCCCCTGCCCTGCAGCCTGCCTGGATTTGCATCTTCTGGCTTCTGGCTGGGGCTCTTGCTTCCCCGGTGGACGGGGGTGGTCCTCCTCCATGAAGAGGGCACCCCCCCCTCCGGTCTGCCTGCATCCTGCCCACTGGGCACAGAAATGGCCCGGGCTCCTGCCTCGGACTCTTCCTGCAGGTCTCCTAAGTACCTCCTCTGTCGCCACTGTTTGTCCCCAGATGCAGGGCGCTCCAAAGGGAGTCTTCAAAAGCTTCAGCATGACACTTCATCCCGTCCATCAGATGGCACCGCATATACTGGAAGCATCAGATCCTCCTAAGGTCCCCCAGAACTGAAATACATATACATACGTATTTTTGGTTTTCCATGGTCTATCGCGTTGCGCTTTTTGGGAAAATGCTTTACTGCTGAGCTACACCCGAGGCCCCTAAAACAATTTTTAAAGCCACTTGATCAACTCTGCTATGACAATTAAATCAGTATCTCATGTCCTCAGTGAATTTATACTCACCATGCGTTGACCTTTGAGGGGTGAGTTTACAAACGCCGAATCTGCAGGTGCAGAAAGCTTAGGCCGATTTTCCTGTAGGCCTTGTAACCAGCCGGTGGCTTCAGACCCACCTTACTTCTGCCTCCTTGGCATCGGCCCTAGGCCGCTTTCCAGAGCGAGCAGTTTTTCCTCCCCGTCCTGAAGAGCCCACCTTCTCTAGATGGTGAGCGTCCTCTGGACAGGAAGTGAGTGGCGCTCGTCCAGAGAGCTCCTGCGGTGCCCTTGGGTGCCCTGAGGACTTCGAGCCTTTCCGTGGCGGAAGTCGGTCTGGAGGCGGTCGGAGTGTTCTGTGGTCTCCGTGCTGCCGCTCCTGCCGCGAAGAGCTCCCTCCCTGCTGTCTGCGGCACCTGGCCTCTGTAGGAGCTGGGTTGGTGTCACAGTCGCTGGTCTGTGATATAATTGTAATTTAAAAGGGCCACGTGGGGTTCCATGCTAGCTTTTCTTGTCTCATGGGGAGGAGGATTCCGGGTCAGGGTAGAATTCATTTTGCATCTGAGCAGAGATGCTGCTGTGTTTGTAGGTGGATGTGCGTGCATGCAGGGTACAAGGTGCTGGGTACTGGGTTGTAGGGTGCTGGGTGCAGGGTTGTAGGGTGCTGGGTGCAGGGTGCTGGCTTCCATCCCTTGCCGTGGTCCTGGTGTGTGCGTGGCAGCTCCAGCACTGTGGGCTTTCCTTGCTTGTCTTCTGTCTGGAATGCTGGAGGAAGGTTGGCTATGGTTTCTCCCTGCACCCAGTCAGAGCCTGCGTGGAAATCGCCCTCCCGTTGGCCTGGAGGTTGCCATGCTAACTGTGCCGCCCTCCTGGTTGCACCCCGAGAAAGGCGCTCCCCACCCAGCCAGCCACCCTATCTCTCATCTCTTAAGCCTCTGTTTAATCTGCTGTTTGCAGAGGCTGAGTAGAAGCTGTGCCCTGTTGCTCTTGCCCGGTCCTAAGGTGCAGCCTGCCTCTTCCTCCTCTTCGATTTCTCTCCGAGTCTCTCCTTCTCCACTTGCTTCTCTGATCACACATAGGCTGTCCACACATCCATGGCTTCCGGAAGCACCTTGGAGCACAAGCCCAAAGGACTAGAGTTTGTTCTGACACTGGAATTGGCTCCTGAGGAGCGGGGGCAGGCTCTGTTCACTCCTGCACTCCCCCCGAGAGTGCAGAAGCACAGAGGCTTTTTCCTCTGGGATTCTGTTATTGTTATAGACGGAGAAAAGATGCCCTAGAGACTCTGACTAATGTGCATAGAACAGAATGACCAGGCAGGCATCAGTGTGCCTCTGAGTGACATCAAGCTTTTCCAGATTCATGGAGATTTGCCAGACTGGAAAATTGGGATGTGCCTTGTTTGCCATGTCAGCAGCCAGGAACTGAACAGTTTTATGTATTTTTTAATTAACTAATTTTTTTTTGAGGCCCGCATCGTTATGCAGTTCAGGCTAGCCTTGAACTCAACTATGTAGTCCAAGCTGGCCTCAAACACACAGCGATCCTCCTGTCTCAGCCTCCCGTGTGTCAGGATTACAGGCACGCATCACCTCACCCAGCTGTGTTGTCACTAGGTTTTTCCACCATTCTGGGGGGAAGTTTGGCCTGTATCCACTCCTGGGGCAGTGTGCAGGCCCCCGGGGTGGTTTTGTTGGTGTGTGATTGGAGGGGAACGGTGCTAGTAAATACTCATGGCTGGGCAGAAAGTCTAGAGTGACACCAGGCACGTGTTGGGCAATTCCTGGACTCCCAAGCTCTCTCCTTCCACTCCTCCTCCTTCGCCTCTGCAGCTGGGTGGGGCAGCTGCTCACTGTGACCCTGGGACCAGAGGAGGCCCTTTCTCCAGTGTGGCAGCTGGGTTTCTACACCACCCCTGGCCAGGCGCTCATGCTCACGCCATTTTCCACGGCGGAGTCCCTGCCCCTCAGCACACAGCGTCTCATGCTTTAGGGGTTCCCAGAAGGAGGGAGACCGCGTAGCTTTGGCTACTCCTGGGATGACGATGTATGAGAAATAAATACCGCATGCAGAGGGAATGCTCCCGCAGAGGTGACTCTGGAAGATCAGGGTCTGGTTGGGGCCATGGACACTTACTAACATGCATAACGTGTTGGCTTTCCCCGCCACACACATGCAGCTTAGCAAGACCCCTTTTAGGGGAAGTCCAGTTTATCTGCTGTGTATTCCTTGAATAATAAACATATCTCCATGAGTTAGTTTGTAACAATAACGTGGCACATTTTAGTGTTACAGTTTGAAGAAGACAAAGAGTTCATAGAGTATACCAGAGATGATGGAATAGTACCTGGGAAAAGAGGGTAAGAAAAGCTGGGGCTATTTGTGCTGCAGTGTATGACGCAGGGGGAATTTAGTTGGAGGGTTAAATGCTTAAGGGTATGAGGTAGGAATGGTGGTTCCTAGGTGCCCCTTACAAGGGGAGAAACTTTAAGAAGTAGATGACGTTAGCGAAAGTGTATACAGGCACGCAAGTAGTGTATTTTACACAGGAGAAATTTCAGCACCATGAAGATGGTTACTATGACCAGGTGGAGTAACTTTTCTTCAGTGTGTTCCGCTAGCATCTAAGAAATCTACCGTAGTGTGCAAGTGACTAAGACCTTTGGGAAGAATTTTTGTTCTTTGAGACAGGGTCTCTGTGCAGTTCAAGCTGCTCTTGAATTTCCAGCAATGCTCCTGCCTCAGCCTCAGTGCGTGAATTACAGGCACATGCCTCCGTGCCCAGCTGACCTTTGTATCTTTTTTTTTTTTTTTTCCAAATCAGTTTATTCCCTCTTGAGAGTGGCCAGGATCAGGCAGAAAAAGGAAGCCTTCACTCTTTACTGTCCGCCTTCTTTGATTGTGCTAGTATTGCCCTCGTGTCCAGATCCGGGGTTGCTGCAGCAGTCTGCTTGACAGCCAGTGTTGGGTAAAATGAGCCTGCTCTTTTACATCAGACGCACTAGTGAGATAAAAATATTTTACTCTTCTTTGTCCTGTGTGTGGGGAAGTCTGCCACCATTTTGGCTCCCAGGGTGACATTTATGTGAAGTTAATGACCTGGTCCAATCTTCAGCCCCCACGGGAAGGTCTCCCTCGCCTGTGGAACCTGTACTTTGGCACCTCCCTTTCCCTTTTACCTCACACCCTGCCGGGTGCCCTGGACCCCAGGATGGTCCCAGGTGGTTGTTTCTGTATCTTTTCCACCCATCTCTGTCCTCTCTGCTGCCTAGCGAACCTGCTGCTCCGGTTCCCGACTTCCCGCGCCTTTCCCACACCGGGGCGGGCGGAGAGGTCTTCTCGGTGTCTTTGGCAGGGCTACTGTTGCATTTTGTGCTGTGGACAGTTTTTGAGGAAATCAGGGTTGGCTGAAGGAAGTACAGGTATTTGATGTTCAGCCAAGTGTTATTTTCCGGAGTGACCACGTGGCGTAGGGACCATGTCACCAGCTTGGAGGCTGCTGTTACCCAGGGAGCCCCTGCAGGGTGGCACTGTGGCTCCCCAGGGGACACGCAGTGGATGTCTCTTAGGCTTCGTCACACCCAGGCTGTACCTGGATCACAGTCCCCGTCTGTATGGCTGCTGGGTTTGGGGAGGCTTTCTGTTTCTTGGGCTTTAAGTCACAGGGATGGGTCTCTTTTTAGGGTTGAAACTTCCCTTTATTAAAATTTTTCTTAAGGAGTCATGTTTAAGAAAATTCATTAAGAGGAAAAGACAGGGTGAATTACGGGTTACGGGTGAATTTTGTTTTTCCTTTTCCTTTCCTACAATTTCCAATTTCCTGGTAGTAAATTTATAATCTAAAAATGCTAGATATTATTAAATCTTTTTAGTTGAAGTAGAAAAAGGCTGACATTTCTAAACTTTTAGTTGAAAAGCATGCAAACCACTGTAAATTCCAGAGTTTAAGCAGTTTTGATCTGTTCTGATTTTGAAAAGTCATGCTTGGTCCTAAGTTGTTTCTGTTTTTTGGTTTTTTTTCTTCTGGTTGATGTGTGATTGTACGTGGTGCTGAAAGCCATTTGACGATGGATGAGTGTGCTAAGTATTGTTATTTATGAAGGGGCACCTAATGCAATGGGAATAATCCAAAGATGACACACAGATCAAGTAGGTGTTTCCTCTCTGCTCCAGTCTCCATCCCTGTGAGAGTGGAACTCCGTCGTGGTTTTCTCCGAGCTCTTTCTAACACAAGGAGACCAGGTTTACGTTATGCATTACTCCCCAGCTTTTCCTACCTGCAAACGCACTTCGGCTATAGCTGAAAACCCATGTAATAGTTGCTTAATGGCCTAAAGAACTTGGAGGTGCCAGTCCCGACTCGGACAGAACATCCTGTTGGTTCTCGGCGTGTCATCGTTCCTCGTCCTCGCCATCTCCTGAGCTGCTGAGTCAGACAGGCGCTAATCACAGCTCGAAGAGGTTGGGGTGACAAGTGGATCTGTAAAACCTGGCAGGTTTCTGCCCTCTGCGAAGCTTGTCGGAGAGCAGATGCCCATGTATTTTCATGGGGATGCCTTTGCTGATGCAGAAGCGTGGTATTTATTTCCAGGGGAGACGCCAAATGTATGTATAACCCAGAATCAGGTTTACTGGCAGCAGGACCTGCTGTGTATATTAGACAGGAATTTCTGAGGGAGTGCGTATGTGCGTGCGTGTCAGTTTTTCAGTGCTAACAGCTGAGAGTCCCATTTGAGCCCTGGAGCAGGTGACATTTGCCCTCCCGTCCCTGGTTTGCTCACTGCCATGGGATGTAGCTGGGGCCGAGGCCCAGACTTGCTCTAAAGGCCTCGGCTTGCAGGTGAGCAATCTCCTGGGGTCAGCGGTGGTCAGCGCAGTGACAATGTGCTAACAAATTGCTTTACAGCAGTGCCCTTAGGGGGCTGGAGGCAGATGGGCCCCTGGTCTCTGTCATGTCCCTGAGAGCCACTTAGGAGAGCGTGGGTTGTCTCAAGTGCCCTCTGAAGTGGCGTGTCTTTACAAGGCAGGGGACGGAGAAGAGAGGACGGCTGGGATGGGTGTGGGGTGCATCTATGCTCGTCGCCCACCTGGAATAATACCACCCCGTGTCTCTTGAGGAGCTTTGTTTTCCCGTAAGTGATTAACATCGGGTTGCATCAGATGGAATTGCATGGCTCCGGAACAGCTGGCACCGGTTCATACTGGTTTCATTCCTTCGCCCTGTGATTCAGCCTCCTGGCGCTGAGCAGCGATCGTGTTTGGAGTCTCAGAAACCACCAGGTTGTCTGCCTGGCTGACTGGAGGGGTCATCGATGCCACCCTGCCCCTCCCTGCCAACGTCACAGTCATGTCCCTCAATTTCCTGGAGGATTCAGAGAGCAGCGACAGGAGCGAAGGTGATGGTGCTGACCGCGTGCTGGGCATTTATATACAGGCTCAGAGACTCAAAGCCCCAAATTGGAGATGTTTCTAGAATGCAAACCGCCACCATGAAACTTTGTTTTGTGCACAAAATTTTTCAAGATACTGTACAAAATTTTTCCAGGCTGTGTGTGTTAAGTTGTGTATGAAGGACAAATGAGTTTCATGGTTAGTATTGGGTCCATCCCTAATTATAGATAAGCTATTATTATTTATTATGTTTGAGTGTTTGAGACAGGACCTCGCTGCCTTGAACTCTCCCCTCAGCCTTCCCAGTGCTGTGGGATTACAGACCTGTGTCACCACGCCTGGCTTTTATTTGCAGTTGTTTTAAAAAGTTTCCGCAAAATCCTAAGTCCGTCTTGTGAACTTGTGGCAGGTACTCTGGTCACCCTGGTGTTAGAAATGAAGGGTGCAGGGTGGCCTTGGGGTCCGGCTGTGCAGCTTGGGGGTGGCTGAGGCACTGGGATAAGCAGTTGGCTGAGGTGAGCTCCGGAGTGGCTGCCGTGGGACCACCTCAGGGCTGGACACTTGGACCCACATGGAGAGAAGGGGCAGCACAGTGTGGCTGCCACCCCTGTCCCGTTAGGAAGTGGCATGCAGAAGCCCTGCACCGGGTGGGAGGCAGTGCAGGAAGGAAACAGGAGAGGGAGGTGTGGAAACTACAGAGGGAGGTCCCGGGCTGCAGCCTGTCCCACAGGGGCCCCTCGCGCACTGCTTTGTCCTTTAGGACACACCGCTCTGGAGCGGGATGACGCCAGTGGAGGGTGTGTCTCTGCCAGTGAGTTTCTCTGCTTTGAGTCACACGCCCAGCTGTGGAACCTCTCGGGTTGCTTTGGGGACTGAGCTCGTGAGCCTGGCTTTGAAGAAGGGGTGCTGCGCACCAGACCAGGCCTCTGCCATGCGGCCGCCCGCAGCCCACAGCGGCCGAAGGCCTGGAGGTAAGAGGCAAGAGGGACCCGGCCATGCCCCTTGTCCCCTGGCAGTCCTAGTCTTGTTGTCCCTCTCCGCCAGGGTCCAACAGCGTCTGCTGTAGATGTGCAGAGCTAGGGCAGGCGGAGTCAGGGTCTTTCTCTTGGAGTGTGGGTCTTATCATTGTCAGTGTTTTTCATGTCACTGGAGATAGCTTGTGACTCTGTTCTTCATGACCCGGCCCGGTTCCTGGGGTGAGTGCCCGTCAAACAGAGCTCTGCTTTTCACCATGCTTCACTGGCACTGTCACGTTCATTTTGATGTCAGGCGGGTTCTCTGACCGGAGTCTGGAAAGTGGGGTCAGAGGCTCAGCCCTGTCGCAGGCTGTGGGCACCCGTGCATCGGTGTGATGGTAGGGGTGCTCCCGCTCATGGTCACAGTGCTCTGATGCTTTTGAGGATCTCCCGCTGCTTCCTGGCTGTGACCTTCCGGGACACGCATCACCATGGGCATAGACACTGAAGATGAAAGGTGGGGTGACTGAGGCCAGAGCACTCCTGGCAGGAGTCGACCAGCTGGCCGGCAGGGGGTCCTATATTTCATGGCCCACCACCTGCTCTTTGCATTCTGTGCTGTCGTTCTGAGCTAGCTAAGTTCTACTAAAGGTCAGAGGTTTGGGCTGCAGAGAGGGGTAAGAAGGACCCCTTTCGGTCTCTAACTTACCTCTGCAATGTGGGCACGGTCACCTCGTGGAATATCATGTGACAAAAACTCTCCAGCTTTTCATTACGGAAAATTCCAGGCACATGCAAAATGTCGGGAGTGGTGTAACCGTGACCTCTGGAAGCCCCAGCTGTGTTGACCCTCAGCTCACGGCCAGTAGGGCCCACCCAGTTCCTCTCTCCCTGGGGTTGGTGAAAGCGAGTCCTAGACCACGCGGCAGTTTATCCATGGATGTTCAAGATGCAACTTGGGTGCCGTAGAAGTGTCAGTCGGGTCCGCAGTGCAGATTTAGATGGTCCTGTGGGAACTGTGCACGTCTCTAGTATTGCACGGTAAGGTAGATCCTCCTAACCGTGACCAGAGGGGCATTTCAACACCTGTCTCCCCTGGGGTCACTCACCCACCTTGCTCCAAGTTTAGAGTCACAGCCTTGCGTGGGTCACAGCGCTGGCTAGAGGAATGGAGCAGAGAACCCCCTCTGGGCCCAGGCAGTTCCCGATGGCAGAGATGTCATCTCTCAGGAGCCTCGTGTTGTTATTTTTAATCACCATGGTGGGGTTTGCTGGGGAAAAAATGTGTTTATTTTCTGCCTTCTCAGCAGATGGTGCTGGGTGTTTATTGAACTGTTCCTATTTAAGATAGGGCTTTTGGAACACAGCGCTGCGTGTCAAGGGAGTGCTGCTTTTAACCACTTACTCTGTGACAGGGCTGTCCAGCCTTCTAGAGCCTTCGGCGGTGCAGACAGCCTGCTGCACCGGCCATAGGTTTGCTGCCACTGCCCTACGACCTCTCTTATTGTCATGTGTCCCTGTGTCAGTGTCTGTCTGAAGTTCACCCCTTGTCTGTGAAATCTACCAGGGGCTAAGAAGCGAGTTAGAGGATCGGGCTGAGCTGAGGCTGTTGTGTTTTTCGGCTGCTCGGGAGCAGTCAGGGCTCTGTGTCGTGGTGCCTGGTGGTGTTTGGCGTGGAGAGGCTGCCCGTGTGCGGGCGAGGTTGTCACTGGCAGGAAGTAGAGACAGGGAGACCTTCGAATGGGCACTTGGTTGTGAGTGCCTGGGAAGCCTGGGAAAAGAGCTTTTGGACAAATGTTTAGAGTAGATGGAACTAGTGCAGTTTTAAAGCTTTTGTTAGGGACTCATGTTTTAAGCCTTGCACAAAGCTTTATGAGGCTTGAGTTCTATAAAAGTTTAAAGCTGATTGACAGCCCCAGCGACTCAGGAGGCTGAGGCAGGAGGAATGCTTGGGGTCAGGCTAGGTGACACAGCGTGACCTCATCTCAAACAACATCAACAATGCAAAATATCAAATGCGTGGAGGAAAGAGAAGCCTAACGCTCACTGCACATCAGTGGCTCTTTTCTGCCCTGGAAGAGGAGGTTAGAGAAGGCACTTTGGGTGCTCTGCGCTTCCCCCTCCTCCTTCCTACCTGTCTCTTCCACAGCCTCTCCTTGGGAAGAAGGCAGCCAGGGTGAAAGTGAGCTGTCTGCTGCTGCAGGTTTACGCACAGGCTGGACCAGTTTTGCGGGTGTCTCCTGGCTCACACCCCGCAAGGGTTGCATAGTTCTGTGAGGTGTGCTCCGGAGGGAGCCACAATCCTGCGCAGTGCTGGAGAAATTCCAGAGGTGGCGGGTAAATACAGCACGGAGCCAGAGAGCTACATCTAGTTTCTTTCCGTGACCCCAGAACTTCCGTGTGTGTGTGTGTGTGTGTGTGTGTGTGTGTGTAGAGGGTCAAAGTAAATGCTGAGTTACGCGTGTGCGGGCTTGGGTTTTAATTGCTTTAGGACCATGCCAAGTAATTCAGCAAAGAAAATTAAGCCATATTTTGCTGACTGTAGTGAGAGACGCATTTCTTACCCATCCTGTGGAGAGGTTTATTTGATCAGCCAAGTGACTTCTGCCATTGTGTGAGAAAGCTGTCTTTGCTTTGTGTATTTGGTGGTGAAAGGTGTTTTCTTCTTGTTGCTGCTCCTTTTTTTAATTATTAAAAATGTGAGTGCAAAATACTAGAAATCCACAGCTCCTGAAGATGGAAACTTACATCTCGGAGCTTTCAGGAAGCCGGAGGACTGGGCAGGGGTGGACTGCAGAAGCCAGCTTCTCCCAGTGCTCCTTCCCAAGGCAGCCGGTCCTGTAAAAGGTCCTTAAAGCGTTGTGCTTACAGAGCAAATAGCGCAGCGCGATGCTCTCGGCAGCCGAGACACTAAAGGGCTTTCATCCTGGCAGTGGTCGCAGTAGATTGTCTTGCGGAGAGCCAGCGAGGGGCGGTGTCTCTCCCTGTGTGGCCAGCCCCAGGAGGAGACAGAGCCAGGGCTGGAAGAAGCGGCCTCAGGTGGCGGGGTGTTTCATTAGGAAATCTGAGGTCCCTTTCTTCTTTCTCCCCCGAAACGTGCCCTGCCCTTACTCCGCCCTTCACTCAGAGTCCTCTCTGGGCTCTTAGAAGTCAGGCCCAGGGGGCTGCATGCCTCCAGGGCTGGGTGCAGCTCCTACCGCTGTAGCCTCAGTCTCAGGGGCCCCCTTTCTCTTTCATCCTCCGGAAAGCATCCTTTCAGCTTCCCGCTCTGCTTTATGACTAAGGCGACCTCCAGGCAGGGTCACGCCCAGCTGGCCTGCTCCTGGGCTCTGACCAGGGTCTAGGACACAGGTGCAATTCCTGTTACATGAAGCCTGGACCTCTCAGGGCTGGGGATGAGGCCAGAGGTCCTCTAGGTTCAGTTTTGTCCTGAATGCAAAGGGGACAGTGGCAGAGCCAGACGTTGCACAGGAGGACAGCAAGAGTCCTCTGTCCCACTCAGGGTGGGTCACAGAGGCCGTGAGTCTGGTGGTCGATGGCTCTCAGGGTCAGCTCTGCCGATGGCAGTGGCTGGTGGCGGTGGCCAGGCGGGAGAGGCTCAGGAGACACAAGGCTCAGCCTGACCCTTGGCCAGCGGCCCCAGGAGATCGGCTCAGCATCTTGCTAGACTCTGTCCTTTCCCCTTTTTCCTCCTCTTGTCCTTTTCAAGGAAAAGGTAGGGCAGCGAACGGCCTCTTGGCATAACCGCCTGGCCATGCCCTGAGTGCATCCAGCCTGTAGGGGGAAGGGAGCTGGTCTGCGTCTGCCCGCTGCCCACCAGACCTGTTTCTCATTTACAGCCGCCTGGGGGATCGTGTCCTATGGGTGAGCGACCCAGGGCCTGGCGAGGAGAAGTTGCTAGCTGCCAGCTTCTTGGGTCACTGCCAGTCTTTCCCCTGCAACCGCTTTTGTTAACCATACTGGCACTGAACCCAGGCCTTCACGCAAAGTTCCGTCCACAGCCACATCTCTTTCTGATTTTTTTTTTTTTTTTTTTTTTTTTTTTTTTGAGACACAGTCTCACTAAGTCACTGAGTTCCCCAGGCTGGGCTCAAATTTGGCAGTCCTCCTGCCTCAGCCTCCCAGATGCTAGGATTGCAGGCACGCATCACCACATCCGGCTGCTAGTTCTGTCTTGAAGATCTGTGCAGGTTCCTTTCCTCCCGGGAAGCTCTGGGGTGTATTTGGTGTATTTCCTCAGCGTTGTCTTTAGCCTTCAGGTAGCTCCACTAATCAGAGACCCTGTGTGCTCGTGGGTTCTCAGCATCAGTCTGGGGCATGTTTGCCCAGGCTTTCTGCTCCTAGTTACTACAAGCCCTGAAGGCCTGGGACAGTTCAGTGCTTTACCCAATGGATTGCTTTGCTTTGCTTTGCTTTGCTTTGCTTTGCTTTGCTTTGCTTTGCTTTGCTTTGCTTTGCTTTTCTTTTCTTTTCTTTTCTTTTCTTTTCTTTTCTTTTCTTTTCGAGACAGTCTCCCTGTGTCATTCAGGCTGGTTTTGAACTCACTGTGATCCTCCTGCCTCAGCCTCCCTAGTGGGGTGCTGGGATCCCAGGCATGCACCCCCATGGCCAGCTGCTACTTTTTTTTCTAAGATACATGTTGGGGAGGAAGATCAGCAGCTCGTTTTGAAATTAGAATAAACAAATTAATTAATTGGAAGTCAGCGTTGTGTTGTTAGTTTTACCATCAGGATTAAAAGGAGAACCGAAGTTGCCTTCACTTGGTGATTGATGTGTAGTCGCAGTGGGGAGATGCTATTTACCAGGGATGTCTTTGAAGCATAAATAAATAAAACTGGGTTTGAAGTGATTTTTGTCTAAATTTGTTTTTGAAATAGACTTTATTTTTGAGAGCAGCTTTTGGCTCAGCCAACCTGAGAGAAGGGATAACAATTTCTCACCCTTGCCCCATTGACAGCTGGGGTCGGCAGTCAGCGCACCCTAAAATCCATCATTGACCCTAGGCTTCACTCTGAGTTTTAAAGGGACTGATCTGTTTTCAAAAAAACCTCACAGAATGAAAGAGCTAATGTTAATCTTTCTGGAAAGTATTTTTCATAGGAAAACTCGACAGTGTCGTAAACATGGAGCCTTTCTGCAAGTGTACAGTGTTTATTTATTGTTTATTTATTTATTTTTGAGACAGGGTTTCGCCCTGCAGTTCAGGCTGGCCTGGAACTCGAGACGGAGCCCAATGGGCTTGCACTCACCGTGATCCTCCTGCCTCAGCCTCCTGAGTGCAAGATTACAAGTGCAAACCACCATGCCTGGCTTGGGCATATGGTAAACTCCGGTTCTACTCCAGAGGGGCAGGGGCCTGAGTGCTGGAGGTGAACTGCATGTCTGTGTGCAGTGGGTTCTTCTAGAGCTTAAAGAGAGAAGCCATTCACTGACAGTGAAAACCCCGAATGAGGCACAGCGTGATCCTGACAGGTTGCTGACCTGGGGCGACACAGGGACAGCCCTTCCATGCTGCAGGTGGCTCGGAAGTGGCTCTGTGGCTGTGCCCGTCCTGAGCACAGAGGTCCCGGCCTCTCACGCAGGGGAAGGCCGAGTGCAGGGGCGAAAAGGCGCTTCTGGCTCCAGAGTGGGGTGGAGTCGGCGCTGGTGTCTTCAACATAGATTTGTGTGATCAAGAAGCAGCACAGAACACTTGGGGTTCAAAGAGAAAGGATTTAAAGAGGTTCATTACGGGAGGCAGGGGCGTCTCTGTAGCACCCAGGGATGTCACGTTTGGGCAGCGTCACGGGTGACCTCGCTGTTCATTATGGGATGCTCAGGTATCGAGAAAAAAACCCCAAAAAACTGCTCGGCCGTGCCTGGGTACCCACTCAGATGTTCAGCACTTGTGAACGCTCGGTCCTGGTCGTGTCTGCTCTGAATTTGTGGGTGTGCGTGTGTGTGTGCGCGCGCGCGTGCCCATGCGCACATACGTGTGTGTGCATGTGTGTACATGTGCATGTGTGCGTGTTGCTGTTTGACCATTTGAGCGTAGGTAAAGGCACCGTGACATTTTTACCCCTCCTCTCCGTTGCCTTCTAACACCTCTGTTGTACATAATTTCCATTCCACTCAAAAAAACCAAAGGAGATGAACAACAATACATTAATATCATCCAATTTCTATTTTTTTGTTTTAAGTTTTCCTAGTGATCTTTCATGTATTTTTAAAATTTTTATTTCCGATTTAATATCATTATTTTTCTCAGTACCGGTGTGTAGTGCATAGTGTTTACCTCCCTTGTGTGGCATTGACACCTGTATATGACACACCTTAATTTCTTTTTCACCCCCTTCCTCTCTTCTCTCTCCTTCCCTCCATCTCTTCCCCTTTGAGAAATGTCTATCTCCTGACTTACGATCTTTTATCTTGCTCTTTGTTTATACTTTGGGTTTCTTGTATGAGACGAGCCACGTGATATATTTAAGCTCACGTGTCTGATTTATTTCACTTAATGTTAAGGTCTCAAGACGCACTCATTTTCCTGCAAGTGACGCATGTTTATCTTTCCTGATGGCACTGTAGTATGCCACTGTGTGTGAATACCTCATTTTCTGTATTATTCATCTCTTGATGGACAGAGGCTGCTTCCAAGATTGAGCTGGTGTGAGCAATGCTGTTAGAAACATGGGTCCCTGTAACGTGACCTCTTTAACTCTTTCAGGAATACACATAGAAGGGGAATAGCTGGGTCCTCTTATATATTTTTGCTGGTTACTCATTTCAAACCTGAATTTGGTGCAGATCAACACATTGTGTTTTATATTCCTAACTCCTGAATGTCTTTTACCCTAGGGCCACCCCTCCTGCCCCTGTGCTCTCCTTTTCAATTATTTCATTTGATGACACGGGCTTTTAGAAGAACCAGACCAATTTGCTTGCATATATTTTTCAGTCAGTGCCTAATCTTGGATGTTTCTTGCAAGTGGAAGCTTCAGGGAATTATTTAAACGCAAAATAGGTGCTTTCTAGAAGAGGTGTCATCAGGCTGTCTATTAGCCGTGAATTGGAGCGATCGCTCTGACCACCGTTCTAGCTATGTCATCTATTGTAAAATAACCTCTAGGTACCAGAGTAACCTAAGGCGGGTGTCAAATGTTTGAACACGTGACAGGCTTGTAAACTGTAAAGCTGGGCTTCTGCGTGACGCTGGCAGAGAGCCCCGAGGTGATCGTCACTTTCCTGAAGGTACACTCAGAGGTCTGCGCCCGGTGGGCCCCGAGGTTACGGTGCCGAGCTGGCCTGCTTTCCTGCTCGCGTGTTTTGTTTGTGAGAAACACGGTGCCCGTCTGCCGTTGGCTTTTGATCTCCCTGGTGCTGCCTTCCCAGTGCCATCCTCTGGAACGTGTGGTCAAGGTTGTTTTTTGCTCAGAGAAAGCAGAACCCAGCCAGTGCGTTCTTTCAGCAGGGTTTTAGGGGAGATGCACCCAGGTGTGCGGTGCCCAGCCCGGATCAGAAATGAATCTTGGGCCCACGGAGCGAGCAGTTATTTTTCTCTGTTTGAGGCTGTCTGGCCCATGCAAGCCTTCAGCCTTGCCTCGGCCCTGTAATTTGGGAAGGTGACAGGAATCTATCAGCAGTGCCTGAATAAGGGGTTTGTGTTTGGATTGCAGCCTCCTCTCCTCCTGCAGGGTGTGTCGGGCCCTCCCTAGTCCCTGTCTGTATCTAGAGATCAGTTTGGCCACCTTGCAGGCAAACACAGTGCGCTGCCAACATAAAGTGACTTAGAAATGCCAGTGCGTGTCATCCGGCCAAGTCACTAGCGTGTGTATTTAAGCCCGTTGTGAATCCCAGAGCTGTCACGCCGAGGAATGTGGTGTGCCCAGGCTTCGGATCAGATGCCTGCTGTGGGCGCTGGGACAGTGTTTCACCGCGTTGCAGGTTAGACCCTGGCAGCCTCCGTAGCCCGGGTACCATGGGCAGTGGCTTGCAGATGTCAAAGCTGTCTCCTTTATTAACCTGAGAACTCCTACATGTGCTTCTAAGTGAGCTAGGGCTTGGGGAGAATCTGTCCAGCGTGAAGCGGGTTAGGCCTGGGTGGCTCGGCCTGAGTTAGGGCCTCGAATTAGCAGAGGAGTCCGCGGTTCTCCAGGCTTAGAGGAGCGCACTGTTCGGCTGGAAAAGCCTTTTGGAGAGAGTACTGTTCTCAGCCTCCCTGTCGGTGTCACCGGCTCCCGTGGGCTGGTGCAGCCACTTCTGTGGTGGTTTTTCTGCAGCCTTCTCCACATGATAATGTCTTCATTTCCACTGGGTAGGATGTCTGGATGCCGGGAACCCCGTGATATGTGAGTTAAACCATCCGTGACATGGTGACAGGGCCTTTGCATAGAGCATTTTGCAAAGGAACAAAGTGCCGGGCGGGTGGCTCAATACAACTGTTTAAATATTTGTTGGAAAAAGACAAAGGGTTGCGCTTTGAAGTGTATGTGTTTTCCAGGTGGGAGGTGGCTCAGTGGGAGGCCTGGGGTTCAATCTCTAGCGCTAAAAGTAAAGTGAATTAATTAAAAACACCAAAGAGCAGGGCAGGGTGATGCATGCCTGTAGTCCCAGCACTTGGGACCGACTGGAAGGCTGAGGCAGGAAGACCATCAGCCTAGGCTACACAGCAAATTCAAGGGCAACCTGGACTACTTAGGATTTCTCTCAAAACATAAGCAAAAACTCGATTCATATACTTGAAAATTGTTTTTAAAATTGGGCGGTGACAGTGTGAAATGTGCCCTGAAATCACGGTGCCTCACTCTTTGCATCCGTGGAATGGGTCTGAAGAAGTCCCCAGTGGCAGACCCCGCACGGGATGGCAGGAGGCACCGGAGCCGAGGGGCTCAGATTCCAGCCCCGTGTGCCTCAGCTGGCAGGGACCAGCGTGGGACCCGGGTTGCAGAGTCGCTGGGGTTTGAGCTGTGGCTTTGCCGCATCCGTGCGCAAAGTGAGTAAGTGCACGGGCTCTGCCAAGGCTCACAGGAGCCACCTAGCTCACAGGCGTGCGCGGCCAGCTAGTTTGCACGAGTGTGTGTAGGCATGAGCGTGCGTGCCGGTGTGCATGTGCACTTACGTGTGTGTTGTGTGTAAAACACGAATCACGCCTCGGACAGCTTCTCTGCAGCGTGTGACCAGACTTTTTTTTTTTTTTTCTCCTGTTTGCAGCCGTCCTGCAGAGGTCGCACCGGGCATGGACACCTTTCCCCAAGCCTGCAAGAGCACAGGTGGCTGTGTGACCGCCCGGGCACCAAGTCGCTGAGGCCGAGGTGGGTGAGCCGCAGCGCAAGCCATGCCTTTTGGCCTGAAGCTGCGCCGCACGCGGCGCTACAATGTCCTGAGCAAGAACTGCTTTGTCACCCGCATCCGCCTGCTGGACAGCAGCGTCATCGAGTGCACGCTGTCGGTGGAGAGCACTGGCCAGGAGTGCCTGGAGGCCGTGGCGCAGAGGCTGGAGCTGCGGGAGGTGAGTGGCGTGTGTGAGGACCTCGCTGGGGGCAGGGCCGGGGACCGGGCACCCGCGCCCACCTCCTGGTCCCTGCCAGTGCTGCCAGCCGCGGGATGGTTCAGGAGGAGCTGGGGTTCCCCGCGCGGGCGCGGGCCGGGCGCGCATGCGCAGACTGAGGACACGGGGGGGGGGGCAGGACCCTGCCTGAACCCTAGAGCAGCCGCTGCGTGCGCGTCCCAGCCGGGAGGAGGCGTGGACAGGGGAGGGTGGGAGTGCTCTGCGGTACAGCCACTTTGTCTCCGTGGGGCAACTGCACGGGGCGTTGTAGGCCTGGCATCGCGCTGTGTATGGGGAAGACGCCCACACGCAGGTGGCTGCGGCTGCTTTGTGTCTGTTGCTATATTTTTCTCTTCAAACAGCGGGAGGCTCGGGGAGAGCTTGGGACTCTGTGGAGCGCTCCTTCCAGGACCTCGCTGTCATTCTCATCCATGTGACAGCTTCAGGCATCACACACATCGCGGGCCGGCCACTTACCGGTCACTCCGGCATGGCACCTGTGTCTCCTGTGTGCAGACCTGGAGGTTCACTTTCTTGGGCAGTTCCCTGTCCTGGACCTCAGGCACCCGGGGAATCTGAGTCCTGGCCTTTCCTTATAGGTGTCACACCAGGGCGCATACTTAAACACACATCTGCCACATGCAAGACCCTGCCGCTGTGGCTTGGTGGGGCTGGACACGCATCTGAAGCCTTGCATGACATTTACTCATAGACTGTTTGAAAAGCGATTCTGCTTTTGTAGTCACATCAGGTTAACTGAGCATCATTTGCGTGCAGCAGCCAGGGAGGGTGTAACGTGTGATTGAGTTCTAAGCTCAGGCTTGGACTGGGATTCAGGTTACTGCTCCGTTGCTCTCTAGCTGCGTGGCCTTGGAAAGTGACCCTCACTGAGCGTTGGTTTCCACACCTGTGAGATGGAAGTGATGAGGATGATTTCATAGGACAGCTGTGGCTCTTAAAATAGATACGTGTGAGACCTGCATGGAGCTGTCTACTAATCTGTAATTGTTTCAACTCGAATGTGTTACAGATTGGTTTTAGGCAGATCTCATTTCTAAAACACGTGACAAACGATAGTCAGAAGAACCTTCCCCTTTGACTGCAGCGGTACCCAGCAGTTTCCGTGTGTGGTCCTACAGTTAAGGGTTCAGAACTGGACGTGAGTGGCAAGAGGAAGGAGAAAGAAGAGGGGGCCAGCGGGGTCCTGCCAGGGCTGCGGCCTGCTGGAGAGCACTGCCGAGCTGTCAGAGGACATCCCGGAGGAGTGTGACTGATGGTTCACGGAGCAGGGGAGCTGGAGAGAGAGCAGACCAGAGTGAAGATTGGGGTGAGGGACAGAGGGACAGGGACGCCCTTGGACATTGGGATCCTGGCCAAGGGAATAAAGTGAACTTCTTAGGAAAACATGTTTGTGTGTGTGTGTCTTTTTGAGACAGGGTCTCCCTATGTAGTTCAGGCTGGCCTTGAGCTCACTTTGTAGCCCAGGCCGGTCTCGAATTTGCACTGATCCTCCTGCCTCAGCCTCCCGAGTGCTGGGATTGTAGGTGTGTGTCACCACACCCTGCTTGTTTGTTTTTAAGGTCAAAACATTGAAGTAAGAGTTTGTGTCTGAGTACTCTATTAAGAAAGAAATTTAAGAGGAAGAGACGAAAACAGAATTTTAGTGCTGGAGATGTAGCTTCCCTGGACCTGCAGATACAGCTCGGTTTGTTTTCTCTATGTGAAATCGTAGAGGACTCTCCTGTGGAAAGCAGTGCCGTTCTCCTCCCGGAGGGGCACCGTGTCTGGAACCCCATCCCTGCCTAAAAATCACTGACCTGGGTGTGTTGCTTCAGGACTGTTTCACATATTTAAAAATAAATATTGTTGGCCTGCCCTGTGCATGGATTTCTCATTTGTATAGTTACCTCATTGCAAATGTCAAAGATTCAGGAAAGAAACCTTGCATCTCCATTGAGTGTGGGTATTTCTTCCTTGTGCTACAGTGGACCCCAGTATAGGAGCAACTTGGGTTATGATTGGGATTTAGCTGTAACTTAGAACCAGAGTCATGAGTTATGTCCCACATGCTGGCCTCACGTGCTTCCGGAAGTCTCAGATGCACACAAACCCTCAAAGAGTCCTGGAAGGAGCATTACCATATCCTTTCCTGTATGGGATTCATGGAGAAACCCTCGGCCAGGGTCTCTCCCAGGCCCCTGCGATCCCCCTGTAGACCAGAGTGGGGCTTTGAAGGGCGCTTAGAGGATCTCAAGCCTCCGGTTATCGACCTGGTTCCCAGCCAGCGCTTGGGAACACGTCCCTACATCGAGGGTCCACTGCGTTTCTTGAACAGGGTGGCATGAGTGCCGTGTGCTAGGTACGTGGCATCAGCTAAGAAGACAAAGCGTGCAGGGTGTGTGTGCGGGTTCACACGGGTGCTGTGCCGTTGTGGATTTTGGCATACGAGGGGCTCCTGAAACGAATCCTACTGAATATTTGTGCAGTCGTGGTGCTCTATGCAGGTTGCACCTTTAGAATCGGTGTCCTCCCCCTCAAGAACCCACCGGAATGAGGCAGGATAGAGGTGACCCTGGCTACTGCCCAGGCGGCGGCTGGACGGGAGCCTGTGAGCTGCTGGCCGAGTTGTGAGCTCTGCTCGTCCTTCCTGATGCGCACTGCATGGTGACCGCAGAGTTGAGCATGCTGCTGTGGAGGGAGATAAGGACAGGGAAGGGACAGCAGAGTTTGGTGGCCTGCATTGGAGCCCAGACCACAGTGCCCCCAGCCCTGCTGCCTTAGTGGCTGTGTGATTGCAGAGTGACCCACCGACCCTGGGCCTCAGGCTCTCGTCCGCTAAGTAGAGGGAGCAAGAGGAGCAACCTCTGTGCGTCCCTGGGAGGAGTCAGTTGGTTTTGCCGAGATGCCGCAGTGTCACGGGGCCTGGCACCTTTGGTGTCTGCTTGCTGCATGTCTCGGTGGTTTTAATGATTAGAAACCATAATCTGATGTTGAACCAAAACTGTGAAGTCTCCAGCTCCTTGCAGAGTTACTACAAATGGCACTGTTCACTGACATTCTGGGAGGCTGAGTCAGGAGGATCGCTGCATAGTAGAGGCCAGCCAGGGCTGCCTAGTGAGTTCAGAGTCAGCCTGGACTACATAGTGAGCACCTGACTCAAAACATGCACGTGCACGCACACACACACACATTTCAAACCCAGTTTTGTGACTTACTGAGACCCTGTCTCAAAGTAAAAAATAGAGGAAAAGGCCTTGGTATGTGGCCCTGTGTGAAGGCTCTGAATTCAATCCCAGTACCGAAAACAAAACAAGACTGAAAATTCCACGCGCTCCAGCATGGTGGCCACATGTGATGACCAAGTGCTTGAACCGTGGCTGGCTCAGCGTGTGCTAAGTGTGCATCTCACACCAGCATTGAAGACTCGGCATGGAAAAGGATTCAGATGTCCAGTCATTAAGCTGGGAACAGTGACGCAAATCTGTGTTCCCAATGCTTGGGAGGCTGAGGCAGGAGAATTGCTGTGAGTTTGAGGCCAGCCTGGGTTATAGAGTAAGACTGTGTCTGAAAAACAAAACAAAATAAAACAAAACAAAACGTGTATACACACATACTGCCAAAAATGTATACATACAGGAAAAGAAAAACATGTATAAATATTTTAATATTAAATTTATCAAGACATCATGAGGTTAATACAAATTACCATTGGCCTCTACAATGAGAAGAGATGCCCAGAGCGGTCATCGTGAGCTTCCAGACATTGATTAGTTTAGTACAGCAAACCGCTGCTTGGATCACCTTGGTCACTGAGATTGTCATGCATGCATTTTTTTTTTTTTTTTGGAACTGGGAATCGAATTCAGGGCCTTGCACTTGCCAGGCAGGCACCAC
>PVJX010021411.1:0-31924 GCA_004027295.1 Dolichotis patagonum | reverse complement strand
ATGCAGAAACTCTTTAATAAGATGTGGTCCCAGTTATTGATTCTGGGAAGTACTTCCCGTGTACTTTGGTTCTTGTTCATGAATTCTCTTCCTACCCCTATATCTTTGAGGTTTTTACCTACTTTGTCTTCCAGCAGTTTTAGTGTTTCTGTTTTAATATTTAGATCTTTAATCCATTTAGATTTTAGTTTAGTGTATGTTGATAGACATGGGTCTAGTTTTAGTCTTCTGCATATGGACAGCCAATTTTTCCAGCACCATTTGTTAAAGAGACTGTCATTCTTCCAGTGAGCATGTTTGGCCCCTTTATCAAAGATAAGGTGGTTGAGTGAGTTTGCAGTTGTGGTTGTATCTTCCAATCTATTCCACTGATCCTCGGGCCTGTTTCTATTCCAGTACCATACTGACTTTATCACTGTAGCTTTGTAGTTGTACTAAGGAAGAGAGAATATAATCAGTGGATTCATTAGTCCTACATATAATACCATCATTGTTACTTTCATTTGGCAGGACTCAAACTATGTTGGTTGAGGATGGGTCAAAAGTTTTAAAAATGATGACTATTTTATGATATTTATTGTATAAGTTCTAGCTATGGAAAGTTTTTTCTGGGATTTTAAGGTATCGAATTAGGATGTATTCGTCACCAGTTCATCATTGTGACAAAATACCTGAGAGAAACAGCTTACAAAAGAAAGTCTTATTTTGACTAATAAGTTTGATCCCTGTCTACTTAATCTGTTGCTTCAGGCCTGCATTGTACATCATGGCAGGAACTAATGGTGAAAGAGGCTGTTCACTTCATCGTACCAGGATGCAAAAGAAGAAATGTAAGAATGGATTGGTTCTGGGATCTCGGTAACCTCTTTAAGGGGTGGAATGTTATATTTCAGGTTTTAAATGTCTGCTAAAGGCTCACATGCTAAAGCCTTGGTCGCCAGGTTTCTTTAGTCTTGCAAAGTGGCAGAAGTAGGAGGTAGGCTGTGGTAGAAGGAATGTCATTGGGGGTGAATACTGGTGTTTCATGCCCCAATGGTAGATGTTCTCCTTGTTCTGCCACATGATTCTGACTATAATGTGTTGCTTCCACAGAGGCACAAAGTATGGAACCAGTCAGCCACAACCTGAAACCTCTGAAACCATTAGCCACAGTAAATCTTTCTTACTTTTAAATTAATTATCTGTTATTGGAGTGATGAAAGCTAAAACATGAAAAGGATAAAATAACAAACTACCTTACAATGTAAGTACTGCAAGTTCAGGGACAAAAAAAAATCTATTTGTTCACTGATAGTACATCCTAATCAGATAGAACAAGTCCTAGAAAATTGATGGTGCATGCAAATATTTTTATGTGATACTACATTATTGAGTTATAATTTTATTCTAGCTTCAGAGTCATTTGTCATATATGTATACATTTCATATAAATATTCACTGCAGATTTTAAAATGCCTCCCTTTTACAGGTGACTAAAGAAATAAAATATAGTTTATAAGACCTCATTATATATTTATTTAATAAATGGTTTTCAAGCACCTGTTACATGCCCAAATTATTCTGATGCTTGGTTAGAGGAGGAATATTTTCATGTAGATTCTACTGTCAAAGAATTATAGTTTTATTGGGCCTGCATGGTACATCATGGCATGCATTGCAGTATGGATACATAAATACATTGGAGTATATATTCAAGTAAAAAAGAAATTATATTTTAGCATGTACTTTCAGAAATTACATGTGAAAGTGGTGACTTATTCATGATTTATTCCAATTCTTGACAGAATGATAAATTGATACTTCATATGCGAGGTGCTATTTTCCCTTTTATCCTATCAATTTTCTTTTTATTTCCAACTCTTGCAGGTTGTAATGTCTCTAGGACTTGCAATAACCTGATGATTTTAAAATATCTGTCATTCAGGATAAGTTGTGAGAAACACTATTTGACTCATGAAGTGTCAAAAACCCAAATGTTTATTTACCGGCAGATCAGCCAACAAGGCATGAAGCTGAGGTTGAAATGGTATGTTTCTTCATGTTAGTGTAACATATGACATTATTTTAACACACTAGGCTTTTTTTCATCTAGACATGTATGCATTAATATTAGAGTTTTTGTAGTACCACATTTTGAATAGTAAATAAGTTCACATTTAGAGACATGTGGCTCACAAAATGTCCTTCAGCAATATTCCAATCCAAAGGAATAAATGGTTCTTATATCTTTTGCACCCATTCACCACATATCTGTTTGCCCTCACTTCAGTATCCAAACTATATCATTATATCTGTTTATTTATTATTTAGAAATTAATTATGTAGCATTTCATTTTAAGCCAGCAATTGTGATTTTCTAAAACTTAGACCTTACTATCTAATGTTTATTTTATTGGATAAATGATAATAATCATTTTGTTTGGAAAAAGAATTCATTAATTATCACCTCACAATATTTTTGTTGCAATCAATTGAATTAAATTAGTTTATATTAAAAAATTGCTATAAAGCAATTAGCAACTGTTAAATAAAATAGTTGCATCCTTACTTTATTTTTTAAAAAAAAGCACACCTTGCATTAATTTCTTCTCTTACCTTTATAATTTCTTCCTTTACATGAGCTTCAGATTTGATTTTTTTCTTATGTTTCTAGAAGTTTGAGGTTCAGCAGTAGGTTGTTTATTTGAGTTTGTTTTATTTTCCTTATCACTCTAAATTTCCTTTCTATGACTGCTTTCATTGCATTCCATAAGTTTTGGAATGTTGTATTGGCATTATTATTTAATTGTATATACTGTTTAATTTCATCTTTAATTTCCTCTGTGACCCATTGGCTATTTAGAATGGGGTTGTTTAATTACCATGTGTTAATGTGCTTTCTTGATTTCCTCTGTTGTTGATTTCCAGTTTCATTGCAGTTCATAGTATGCATTGGATGATTTTAATTCCTCTACATTTACTTAAACATGTTTTTGTCAGCTAATACATGGTCTTTTTTGGAGAATGACTTATGTGCAGCTGAGAAGAATGTCTATTCTAATGTTTGGGGTGGAACACTGTAGATATCTACCAAGTTCATTTGTTCACAAGGTTGGTTTAATTCCATTTTTTTAAAAAAAATTTTTGTGTAGTTGATCTATTTGTGAGAGTGCAGTATTAAGAATACCCAATAAAATTGTGTTAGTGCTTATTTGGTTTAGACAGGTGTAGGCAGAAACTTCATGCACAAAAGTCATACTTCAAGAGAAATATTACAGAGAATCCACAAATGGAATCTCATCTTATTAAAAATCTTTTTCACAACAACAAAAAAATCACCAAGAGTGAAAAGAAAACCCAAAGAATGGAAAAAAAAATTTCAACCTGTTGTCGCACAGCACTTTAGGACTTCTATGTAGAACATAAAACAATTGAAAAAATCAGACTTCCCAAATTCAAAGACCCAATCCAAAAATGGGCATCTGAGATTAATATAAACTTCTCAGATGATGAAATACAAATGGCAAATAAATATATGAAAAAATGTTCAGCATCAATTGTTATTTGTAAGATGCAAGTTAAAACAACACTGAGATTCCATCTCAACCCAGGAAGAATGGCTACAATAAAAAAAATCAACCAACAACAAATGCTGGTGGGGCTGTGAGGAAAATGGAACCCTTCTCCATTGTTGGTGGGGAGTATAGACTGGTGCAACCACTGTGGAAATAAGTGTAGAAATTCCTTTAAAAAAAAACTAGGATGAGAGGAGATCCCATTTGACTCAGCTATTCCCCTTCTGGGTATCTTCCCAGAATAATAGAAAACATCAATATATGTGCACCCATATTTATAGCAGCACTATTTGTAGTATATATATCTTGTAAACAACACAAATGCCCATCAACCAAAGAATGGATAAAAAATGTGTTTTATTTCTACAAAGTATTATTACTCATCCATAAAGAAGCATAAATTGGAAGTTTTTATAGGTAAATGGATACAACTCGAGACCATATTCATAAGTGAAATAAATCAGACCCATGTGTGTAAACATTGTGTTGTCTCACTAGTGTAAGAAATTGAAAAATAACATAAAATGCAAAATGTACAATAGATACTGTGAATTGGGAAAATAAACTGTTCAAAAGAAAAGACAAACTAATGGGGAAAAGGAGAAAGGAAGAAAGGGAAGAAGAAAAATATATAAGTATACCCAAGATAGTTAAGATAGTTATACAGCTATTTTTCCTTAGTTCATTGAAAAGAAAGCTTTGTGTTCATATTGTTTGGACAAGATATCATGCCTTTATCTTGTACTAAGCATAACTACTACAAAGATAACAAAACATAATTATTAATTATCATAACTGTCCTACTAACTTGTTTTAAAAATCTGTTTCATTATTATTTTCATCTTTTTCTCTTACAGATAAAAAAAACTTTCCTCATCCAGTGACCTATTAGCTTGTTTCTTGTGAATCCTGATGCTAGTCTTTCTGCACCATCATTATTTTCCACAATTGAATGTGTACCTATTTTATTGCTCTTACAACATTTCATTATTTAGTAGAGCTGCATAACTACCAAAAATCTATTATTTTGTTCTTTCAAGATGATAGACAGGCTTACTAATATTTACATGATCTTTGATATTTAATTTAGTGACTTTTAGATTAGATCTGTAGGAATAGCTTAATAAATGGGTCTATTTATTGAATGGCTACTATCTTGCAGAAATCATGCTAACTTATAAACATATACCAAGGGACACAACAGACAAAGTGCTAGACCACTGGGAGATGTAGGCAAGTTGTCAGGCAACTTCAACCAAAAGCCTGTTGCAAATCCAGCAAAGTGCCTTGTATGTCACAGACAGAAGACTGTATCACAAAGTTAGCCAGAAAAAAATCTTCCTAAAAGAACTGTTTTCAGATTTGTAATATAAATACGGGTAGGAATTGGACAAAAAAGAACAGTTAAACATTTCTGCAAAAATGACTTCCAGAAATATCTGCATGTAAGGCAGAGAACATAGCCCAATGTTTGGGACATACTGGAGAAAGCTTATGAAGGAAAATGTGAACTCACTTTGAGCATGTGTGGTTGTGAAACCTGTGGGAACATACAAGGAGATAAATACAAGATATTAGTGTCACAAAGTTTCTCACTAATATCTGTTATATTGGACATAACTATTAATATATCATTGGCACATAATGGTAACTGAGGTGCTGGAACTACCTAGGAGAAAAAGGGCAGTTAAGAAAGGCATTAGTTCAAAGCTCAGAGGTAAAAACATTAAAGAGCAAAGAAATCTAAATAAAAAATTGTACCTATTTATGCTTTACCTATATTGCTATTTTATATTAAAATCTCTTCCTAGTCCTTCTGTTAACTATTTCAATTGATCATGGTCTTAATTGTTTTTAATTGATATTATTCATATATTTTACTTATACTTTTTCAACAGTATTTATTCTAGTTTTGCTTGTTTGTTTGAGGCAAGATGTCTCTTGTAGTTCAGGCTGGCCTTGAACTCACAATGTATCCCAGTCTGCCTCAAACCCCCAATAATCCTCCTGCCTTAGCTCCTCAGTGCTGGGACCACAAGTGTGAGCCACAAACACCTGTCTTCCCAGCATTTCATTCTACATGGAAGTTTACCGTTCACAGGAAATCTGTTAATAGAGCACCAAAGTTGTGTTACATAAACTTTCTTGCCAGTTCTTCTATCCTTGCTTTAATTGGAAATGTGGGAGAGAATATGGAAGTAGAGAAGGTGGGAAAAATATGGAAAATAACAGATAAATCATGTAAGTAGAAACAGGAAAAATTAAATTTATTTAATGAAATCTTCTCAGTCTGCATAATAATCTTTAAAAATTTCCATCCAATAATTTGGGTAGCTGGACATGAAAATATACACCTACAGCCTCCTCCCTCTGGCGGCTGAGGCAAGAGGATTGCCACAGAGTTTGAGACCAATCTGAGTTACACTGAAATTCAGGACCACCCTGAGTTGCATAGTGAGACCCTATCTTAAGAAAGAAAAGGAAAAAAGTTCAAGTAAGTAATGACAGTATCTACTAACTGCCCAGTGTCCAAAACAAGCTTGAAAACAATTATGAATGAAATTTCAAGCAGACCAGCCCGGCACGTGCTTTCGTGGGACTCAGCCCCCCACCCGCTCTCAGACTTAGAGACAGGACCCCCACCCACGGCTTTCATGGGCTTCCGCCAAACCGTCTCCAGCCTCGGCAGGTTTGACAGACTCTTCAGCCTTCCATCGTAGAGCCTTCAGCCTTCTGTCACAGACCCATCAGCCTGCTGGTGTGGACTTGCATGAGATACTAAGGAACTTCCCGGACCCGCAGAGTGGCCCAGGCTGATTGGATTGAAAGTCTGTGGAGACCGGCATCTCGGCACCACTGTTTGTGACTGGTAGGCCCGCCCTTCATCCGCAGGGAACTTCACCGGAGACTGGCATCTGGGCCAGGTCTGTTTGGGCCCGTAGCCCTGCCTTTCACCTCCAGGAAATCTCCCAGAAAGCAGCATCACGGCCTGACTCTTTGGGACCAGGAACCTCCCAGACCCACAGAGAGGCCTGGGCTGTTTGGATTGGGAATTTTGTGGAGACTGGCATCTTGACCAGGTCTGTTTGGGATGGGGAACTTTGCAGAAACCAGCATTTTGACCTGATTCTTTGGGAGCTGTAGGTCCACCCTTCACTCACAGGGAACCTCCTGGAGACCTGCCTGGGACAAAGTACGGTGGCCTGGCCTGCCTGAGATTCCACAGGCTCCGGGCGGATGGCACCCAGCATTCGCCTTACAACTTAGGGAGCCAGGAGCCCACAGAGGGGAGTTAGGACACTGTGAGGAAGCCAAGAGCCTGTGGGGGTGCCACTTCCACTCCAGGAACTGAGGGTGCAAGAGGTAATTCACCACACATGCAGAGAAAGCTTTGGAACACTGCTCAAAGCAAGGAAATATAGAAAAATGACAAAAGGAAAGACTAAAAGGCAGGCTCAAAGCTCTAGCCCTGCCCAAGAAAGCTTAGAAGCTGTGTACATAGAAAAAAAAAAGAAGCCATACACCTGAAATGTCTGAAATGATATCAAATGAAATAAATATGCAAATGGGGAAAGCTATGGAGAAATTCAAATCAGAAATACTTGCCCAGGTAAAAGAAGAATTGATAAAAATAGTGAAAGAAATAGTGAACGCATCTAGTGAAAACACAGCTAAAAAATTAGAGGAACAAAGCAAACAGATAGAATCCCTGAATGAACAATATAAGAAACAAACAGAATCCATAAAGCAGATTCAAAGAGATATACAGGAAATCAAAAATTCTATTGAAAGCTGTAAAAACTGCCTCAATGAAAGTGAAGACAGAATTTCAGACCTCTAAGATAAGATTGCAGACAGTGAGCAGGAAAGACAAGATCTTTTAAACATAACAAAGAATCAGGAAATAACAATTCAACACCTGCAAGATGATGCAAAGAAAAATAACATAAGATTAATAGGGACAAATGAAAAAGAAGGGGACAGCCCAAATGATATGAAGAGGATATTTACAGAAGTAATAGCTGAAAACCTCCCAAACATCAGAAGAGAAACTGACATCTGGATAAGTGAAGCATATAGAACTCCAAACAGCCAAAACCAAAACAAAACTACACCCAGACAAATAATAATCACCATCCCAGAAATCCAACATAAGAATAGAATACTGAAAACTGTTAGAGAGAAAAGAGAGATCACCTATAAAGGAAAACCTATCAGAATCATGGCAGACTTCTCAACACAAAAACAATGAAATCAAGAAGAGCATGAAGTGAAGTCTTTCAGATCCTAAAGGAAAACCACTTCCAACCCAGACTGACATACCCTGCAAAACTGTCCTTCAAAATGGATGCAGAAATAAGATACTTCCATGACAAAGAACAGCTGAAGAACTTCATGAACACCAAACCAAGCCTACAAAGAATACTGAAAGACATTCTAGATACACATGGGAGAAAACCACTAAGCAAGGCAGACAATTAAACAGACTGGAAAGCTAAAGACACAACAGCAGAAAGATAACATGTCAACAATAAGCCAATATATAAGAGTTACAACCATTAATGTAAATGGCCTCAACTTGCCAATCAAAAGAAACAGACTGGCAAAATGGATCAAGAAATAACACCCAACCATATGCTGTCTACAAGAAACCCATCTAACCCAAAAGGACACTCATAGACTGACAGTCAAGGAATGGAAAACAATACTTCATGCAATAGGAAACCAAAAAAAAAGCAGGGGTAGCAATCCTGTTTGCAGACAATGTGAATTTCAAACCAAGAATAATCCACAGAGATAAAGAAGGTCACTACATACTAGCTAGGGGAAAACTTCAAGAGGAAGAAATAACAATCTTAAATATATATGCACCAAATTCCAGAGCACCCAGCTATATAAAGGAAATACTAACAGAAATGAAAAATCAAATAAGCAATAATACAATTATAACAGAAGACTTTTACATACCATTGACCCAAAGGGACAGATCTACTAGACAGAAAATCAGCAAAGACATAACAGAACTGAATCACACCTGTGAACAAATGGACTTGATAGATGTATACAGAGTGTTCCATCCAACAACATCAGAATACACCTTCTTCTCAGGAGCACATGGGACATTCTCTAAAATAGACTATATACTAGCCCATAGAACATATTTAAGTAAATGCAAAAGATTGAAATTATCCCATGCATGTTATCGGATCTAGTGCTGTGAATCTAGAAATTAATGATAAAAGAAATTGCAAAAAACCTACAAACACATGGAAACTAAATAATACACTCTTGAGCAATCAGTGGGTCACAGAGGAAATTAAAGAAGAAATTAAACAATATTTACAAGTAAATGAAAATACAGACACAACTTACCAGATTTTGTGGGATGCAATGAAAGTAGTCCTGAGAGGAAAATTTATTGCATTGAGTTCCCACATCAGGAAGACAGAATGAACACAAATAAACAACCTGATGCTACAACCCAAACATCTAGAAAAAGAAGAGCAAGCCAAGCCCAAAGCCAAAAAAAGGGAGGAAATTATAAAGATTAGAGCAGAAATTAATGCAATAGAGACTAAGAAAACAGTACAAAGGATCAATGAATCAAAGAGTTGGTTCTTTGAAAGAATAAATAAAATTGATAAGCCCCTGGCCAACCTTATTAAAAAAAGGAAAGAAAAAACTCAAATTCATGCAATAAGAAATGAAAAAGTTGAAATTACTACAGACTCAGTGGAAATACAGAAGATCATCAACACCTACTTTGAAAACTTCTACTCTCATAGGTTTGATAACAC
Source organism: Dolichotis patagonum (assembly GCA_004027295.1). Classification (NCBI taxonomy): domain Eukaryota; kingdom Metazoa; phylum Chordata; class Mammalia; order Rodentia; family Caviidae; genus Dolichotis; species Dolichotis patagonum. Next base: position 22,572 of record PVJX010021411.1, on the reverse strand, counting down.
TGAAGAAATAGACAAATTCCTAGATACATATGAACTACCAAAGCTGGATCAGGAAGATGTAAAACTGCTGAATAACCCAATTTCTATTACTGAAATTGAAAATGTAATTAAGTCCTTGCCTACAAAGAAGAGTCCAGGCCCAGATGGATTCACTGTAGAATTCTACAAGAAATACAATGAAGACTTAACTCCAACACTCCTGAAACTATTCAAAGAAATCAAAAGGGAAGCAATTCTTCCTATTTCATTCCTGGAAGCAAATATCACTCTAGTACCCAAACCAGAGAAAGACTCAACTAAAAAAGAGAACTATAGGCCAATCTCCCTAATGAACATAGATGCAAAAATTCTCAGTAAAATATTGGCAAACAGGATGCAGCAAATCATCAAGAAGATTATACTCCGTGACCAAGTGGGATTCATCCCAGGAACCCAGGGATGGTTCAACATGTGCAAAACAATAAATGTAATCCACCATATCAATAGAGCCAAAAGCAAGAACCACATGATCATCTCTATAGATGCAGAAAAAGCTTTTGATAAAATCCAACACTCATTCATCATAAGAACCTTACAGAGAACTGGAATAGAGGGTCTTTATCTAAATATGGTAAAGGCCGTCTATGACAAACCAAGAGCCAGCATCATGTTAAATTGTCAAAAATTGAAAGCCTTTACCTTAAAATCAGGCACAAGACAAGGATGTCCATTATCACTACTGCTATTCAACATAGTACTGAAAATACTAGCCAGAGCAATAAGACAGGAAAGAGAAATAAAAGGAGTAAAGATAGGAAAAGAGGAAGTTAAATTATCATTATTTGCAGATGACATGATACTCTACATAGAAGACCCCCAAAACTCTATTTAAAGACTCCTAGATATAATTAACAAATTCAGCAAGGTAGCCGGATACAAAGTCAATACACAAAAATCAATAGCATTTTTAAACACTAACAACAAAAGTACTGAGAGAGCAATAAGAGAAACTACACCCTTTACACTAGCATCCAAAAAAAATGAAATAGTAAGGAATTAATCTCACAAAACAAGTAAAAGAGCTCTACAGTGAAAATTATAATACCCTGAAAAAGGAAATCGAAGAGGACCTCAGAAAATGGAAAGATGTACCCTGTTCATGGATAGGAAGAACAAACATTGTAAAAATGGCCATTCTACCAAAATTATTATATAGATTCAATGCCATCCCAATCAAAATACCACTAACATACCTCATAGATCTAGAGAAATCACTCTTAAAATTAATCTGGAAGCAGAAGAGACCTAGAATAGCAAAGGCAATTCTAAGCAACAAAGGCAAGGCAGGAGGCATCACAATCCCTGACTTAAAATTATACTACAAAGCTACAGTGATAAAGTCAGTATGGTACTGGAATAGAAACAGACCCGAGGATCAGTGGAATAGATTGGAAGATGCAACCACAACCACAAACTCATTCAACCACCTCATCTTTGATAAAGGGGCCAAACATGCTCGCTGGAAGAATGACAGTCTCTTTAACAAATGGTGCTGGAAAAATTGGCTGTCCATATGCCTAAGCCTAAAACTAGACCCATGTCTATCACCATACACTAAACTAAAATCTAAATGGATCAAAGATCTAAATATTAAAACAGAAACACTAAAACTGCTGGAAGACAAAGTAGGTAAAAACCTCAAAGATATAGGGGTAGGAAGAGAATTCATGAACAAGAACCACAATACACGGGAAGTACTTCCCAGAATCAATAAGTGGGACCACATCTTATTAAAGAGCTTCTGCATGTCAAAAGAGGTTTCCAGCAGAGTGAAAAGAAAACCCACAAATTGGGAAAAAAATCTTCATGGACAGCGCTTCAGAAAAAGGACTTCTGTCTAGAACTTATAAAGAAATAAAAAAAATCAGACCCTTGAAATTCAAAGACCCAATCCAAAAATGGGCATTGAAATGAATACACAGTTCTCAGATAAAGAAATACAAATGGCAAATAAATACGTGAAAAAATGTTCATCATCATTAGTCATGAGATAAATGCAAATTAAAACCACACTGAGATTCCATCTCGCCCCAGAAAGAATAACCAGGATAGAAAAAACTACCAACAACAAGTGCTGGAGAGGCTGTGGGGAAAAAGGAACTCTTCTGCACTGTTGGTGGGAGTACAGACTGGGTGCAACCACTGTGGAGGTCAGTCTGGAGATTCCTCAAAAAGCTGGGTATGGAAGTCCCATTTGACCCAGCTATTCCACTTCTAGGCATATTCCCGGCAGAACTGAAAACATCATACCACAGTGATATATGTGCACCCATGTTTATAGCAGCACAATTTGTAATAGCCAGATCTTGGAAACAACCTAAGTGCCCATCAACTGAGGAATGGATAAAAAAGTTGTGGCATTTTTATACAATGGAGTACTACTCAGCTATAAAGAATGGTCACATCAAGATATTTATAAATAAATGGTCACGACTTGAGACCATTCTCTTAAGCGAAATAAACCAAACTCACAAGGGTAAATACCATATAGTCTCCCTAGTATGAGTTTGATAAGATTATATAAGACTTTATGGTAAGCATGAGTCCCCATCTCATAGCTTTGAAGTCTTTCAAAGTTCTCAATCATCAGTTGGAATGATTTTATCCTGTTTTGTTTGACTATATCATGCATGATGATATGATCAGCTGTTTTGAAGAAAATAAAACATTATGACAGCTACTGCTGATTTAATATCATCCTTCTTAGAAGTCCTACCATGCTTCTTTTGTTCTACTACCATTGGTTCTATCTATCACATTGTGTCTTATTGGAATTTGAATATGTGTGATAGTTTAAACAAAATTTTTGTTTATTAAAAATAAGATATTATAGTACCCATTGATTATTTTGTTATTCGGTTCAGAAAGCCCCATAATTCTTTCACTCTATGCATGGCTTTATACTTTTGTGTTATGTTTGATATTATTGTATTTGAAACTATGCTCAACTATAGCAGAGTCAGAGATATGGTGTTAGCTACTTTTGATGTCCAGTTGACTTAATGTAAAGTACTGTGTTGCCTATATTGTCCTGTTCTGATCTGCTCTGTACTGCCCCCTTTTGTTTTATTCTCTTTCAAATTAAAAACAAGAAAGAAATTTCAAGCAGAATTTATTCAGTTAAAAGTACTTTATAAAGAGAGTTACATCCAGTAATACTTTCTAGTATTCACCATTATGTGATACTATATCATTTATGGAAATTTCATTTACTAACCAAAGAAGCAGTGTTATTTTCCTCTCAAGAACTCAATTTTCCAACCACCTGAAATATTCTACAACTTTAAACACTGCCCAAATCCATATGCCCCATAGTTAAAACAATTTCCTATTCTAGGAACAAGTGTTAATTTCCATGAAATTATACATTTAGGAAACATGATTCTTTTTTCCATTAGCTTACCAAGCAGGGGAATACTACAATTATAGTAGGTCTTGATGTCAGAAAGGCTTTATACTTATTCTTGTGAACAAAATGGAAAAAAAATACAGAAAACAGCGTCGTTCAGTGTGTCTTTAGGGAATAGAATGTAAGTGCCTAAAGAAAATTGGTTATCATTTATTTAATTACTCATTAATTAAATCAAAAATTAATATCACATTTTTAAGAGTTGACTGTATCTCATTTACTGTTCTAAGCAGTTTATGTGTGCTACTTAACATATTGGCAGCACAGGTAGTAAGGTAAAAAACCTTACTACCTGTCTGATGACCCTCTGGTATTATGAAGCTATATTAGCAAAATGTAGCTAGATTAGCAGAATGCTTGGTTTTAAAGAGTATACAACTCCCTGGAGTATGAAAGTTCAAATCTGGGTGTCCTGCTGTTAAGAGATATTTGACTCATTTGCTAGAGGAATGAGCAGAGTGATGTGGGAATTCAGAAGCATGTTGTGTAGGAAGCAGGCAATGTCTGGTCCTATGTGAGGAGCTCCCTGGCAAGCGTCCTTTGTTTTACAAATCAGTTAACAGGACACATTGCCACTCTCCCTGGGGCCCATCCTGCTGATGAACATTACAGACAAATTCTTTCCTCTGAGACATGTAGCATATGGAGTGAAAACTTAATTAAAGCAGTGACAGTGCACTAACCAAGTAGGAAAAGAGAAACAAAAGAGGGCAAACAGAAGGAGATAGTGATGCAGAGAGAGATTGAGACAAGAATAGGAAGGAGGAGAATGAGGACTGCTGACAAGGGAGAAAGTCCCGGACTCCTGTGCATTTCCCCAGTGCCAGTACTCTCAGTCCCTGCCCAGCAACAATGTCTTGAAGATATATTCATTAGTTTCATCAGTTATTTATTCCAGGTATGTTTTGGGTACCAATCATATATCATCTACTGTTGTAGAACAACAATACAGCAGCAAAAAAGCTGGAAAAAATGCCTGATTTCCTGGAGTACATATTAGTGAAAAGAATAAAATACTCTTTTGTTTTTATTAATATTTTTGAAAGATTACACTCACTGTTCTGTAAACAATGCAGTATAAGAGAGACAAACGTAAGGAATAGGGAGGCATAATTAGGTGGAAATTATTGCAGTCTTTCAAAACAAATATATTAGTGATGAAATAATAGAGGGAATGGACAGGAATGGATGGGTTCAAATACATTTTTGGAGGGAAAGTAAAAAATCGGACAGTTGTAGATGAGAAAGAATGAGAGAATTCTAGTTCGAACCTGTGGAGATGGCACAGGTTTGCAGTAAGATTCAGAAGACACGGAACTGGGGAAAAATGGAGGCTGAGATATAGATTAGACATCTGGGTCAAGATAGCAAGCTAGCTATATATTGGATATATATATCCAATCATATACATATCCAATCATATATATATATAAATATAATATTGGATATTATATATATGATTGGATTTCAGTGGATTTTCTAGCTGCAGAAACATACTTGGAAGTTATTCCTTTGTATATGGTACTGATATTTCACATAAGGAAGATGGAGCAAAGAGAATTGATTGTCAGCCTAATATTTAGAGGTCAGACAGAAAATGAGATCAAACTAGCCTAAGAATTCAGAAGAAAGCTACAGAAGTGTTCTCAGAAACCAAGGGAGGATATGTCTTGAAATGAAATAACTGTGTCACACACTGTGAGAAACTGAAAGGAGAAAATTTACCACCCATTTGGAACTATGTATGTGTCTTTGGTGAACTTAAGAGGGGCAGTTTGTGGAAAGGTGGTAGTTAATGTCTGATTGAAGTGAATTTTGAGGCAAAAATGGAAGATATAAGGAGTATATAGCAATCACAGGTACTTCTTTTAGAAAGTACACTTTAATAACAAGCATGCGGGGTGTTGATTCGGGTTGTTTTCAGTAAATTCAGAAAAGCAATGGCTTCTTGGCACTTACAAACTGATGGGAGCTACATTTTAGAGCTGTGGAAATGCATGCTAGAAATGGAGGTTCACAGCGTGTATAAGTGGAAAGAGTCAGATGAGGGGTGAGGCACAGAAGTCCAAGGCAGTTAGCCTTTGGGAGGAGCAGGAACTCTTCTTCTGAAGTCAGCAGGAGAAGAGGGCCTGGAAGGGGATCAGAGCCAAAAGTTTTATGGTCAAAGGAAATAGAATCTTGTTTGTGTTTATTTTAATGGGAGTTTGTTCCTTTATGTCTATCATTTTTCCTTAATGGCATATCCTGGGAAGCAGAATTAAGTACAGTGCCATGGGGAGAAAACAGGATTCCACTCAAACCTGTCCTAAATCAACCACTGTGGGGTGCTGTCAAGAGAGTTCACACCATTATCCCAATTTGTTTCTTAATTCTTAATAGACAAGGAACAGACATGGTGCCCTATATAGGAGGAAGGAACTCATTAAAAATACTTAGCTTTCATCGTTTTTTCTTTTTAAAATACATTCCTTTCCTTTTAAAATTGCTGTCTATTTACCTAGTCATCACATTCATTTTTGGGAGCTGGTACATGTCTAATGTGTATCTTGATCATTTGTGATCCTTTTGTTGCCTCTGCCTTAACTTTTAGAACTTGAATGTTAAGAGAGAAAAATTTCTGTAAGATAACAGAAGAAAAAAAAAACTAGTTTTAATGGCCATGAATTAAAGGAGAAGAGATATGAGTTTTTTTTAATTAAATAAGGTAGGTTATTAGTTTCAGAGGTGCAAAGGTATTTAATTGAATATTTAAATTCAAGAAGACTTTTTTAAAGATAAATTTAGAAAGGCCTTAAGAAGTTTGGGAAAGATGATTCATTCCTGAGATTTTATAGTATTGTGAATACTATGTTCCCCAAAACTCCCATACTAGAAGGTAAAGTAATATTCATCATCAGAATTTATATATTAAATTAACTATATAAAATAAGCACTTTTATAAATTATAACAGTCCTTAAAAGAAAAGTCTTGTTATTCAGAATTTGCTTACCAATCTTTTACTTAGCTTTGACACTACAATTCTATAAAAGTAGATCACAGCTATCAACCCTAATATTACAAGCAACAAAATAAAAGCCAATAATTATTTTGTCCTCAAGCTTACAAAGTTAGAACTGGAAAGAACTCTAGTCTTGCTCAATCTGATGTGGAACTCTAAGTTACTAAGTTTTTAGTTTCTGAAAGAAGAGATCAGAATGCATTCAACTTTTAGCCTGAAATGTCTAGCATAGCATCTGGAATTTTTAGCTAATTAAACACATAATAAAATAAAAATGAATAACAGTCTCTAAAATAATTTCTTTCTGATAAGTAGAAAGTAGTGGAATATAGCTCTTGAAGATCCTAAATTTTGTATAGATTTCCATCTGAAATAGTTCCCTCTTTATTACACAATGGTCATATTTGTCTTATGAAACTGGCTTGTATTTATCATCATATAATTTAGTAAAATGCACTAGTGTGAATAATGGAATTTTCTTTTTATCACAGTAAGAGTTTTGACTACTTCTAAGGAATTTAGGGGAAAATGGACTAAAAACTATCCTCTAAGTCTTCTCCTATGGCCACTGTCTCCAAAATGATTCAGAGGCCAACAGCAATGAATGGATGAATCTCATCCACTCATATACATGCATACATGTATACAAGGTCCTTTATTTCTGAAAATCAACTTGACTCTTTATGTCATATATAGGAATTAAAATGAGATTGCCAAAATATATCCTATAGGAAAAACATTTTTAGATACAACAGCAAGTAATATTAACACAGTTCTTGCCTTCTTGGAGTTTACATCCTTGTGGTGAAGAAGATAATATACAACAAAGATAGATAATTTCAGGCCATGTGAGGTCCTGGTGTAGCAGTGAAACAAGGGAAGGCAATAAAAACGTAAGTGAAGGCATAAGTGAGATAGGGCAGGGTATCTGTTAGTGATTACTAAAGAAACAGGTATCACACAAGATTTACAGATACATAAGCATTTACAAGATTGGCTTACATTGGCTACCCACAGGGTCAGATGTGGCAGAGTGCAGAGGATTTATCACTAGAGATTCAAAGGATCCAGCTGAAGACCTGCATTTCACTGTAGTTTCCTGCGTGTGTCCCTATCAGGAGGCCGATGGGTCTGTGATGGAAGGCTGAAGGGTCTACACTGGGAAGCTAAGGTCGGTGCTGGAAGCCCGGAGAGGACATCCAAGGCGACGGTGAACACAGAAGCAATCCTTCCCTCTTTGTTTCCCTCTTACAGCTTTCTGGCAATCATCCTCCCTAGCGTGGATCTTCCACACCCAGAACTATGAGGAGGTAATTTAGTTGGGTTTTTTATTCAATTTGACCAAATGAGTTAACTATTACCGGTGGTTATATGATCTTCTGTCCAGTGATCATAGTTAGGGAGAAACTTGACCAGTGAGAGAGTACCAGCCACAGGAAGATCTACGGCCTGACTTCTGCCGTAGGTAATGACTCTGCAGAGTCATTAACTGTGAACTTTTGGGCCAGTTCTGCTCTATGGAGTCCTGCGGTGCAATATGCACAAAAACCTGGAGAAAAAGCATTCAATTATGAATGGGAACAAAATATACAGTGCACTCTTAAATTAAAACAAAATGTTTCTAGTAAAAATGCCCTTAATTTTCATCAAAATACTCTTCTTCACAATGAACGCAAAGCCCGTCACTCTCGCAGTTTTCTGACGCCATCTTGGAAGCTTTCCTTCGTGTCTTTACAAGGTGTAATCAAACATATGGTGACTTGCTACCAAATGCCATCCAGCATAGAACCGGGCCCATGAAAACGTTCCAGCTTCCTTATTCATGGATTTAGAACCCTTCGACTTCTGGCACTTTCTCAAAGTCAAAAAGACAATGAAAGGTAAAATGTTAAATCCATTGGCAACATTTAGGCAACCACCATAGAACAACTAAAGACACAAAGAAGAACGTCTGCAGCGCTTCAGGAAGTGGCAGGAGGCATAGGCTCACCATGCTTTAAGGGAGTATTTTGAATGGGATCTGTAGAAAGGTGTTTTTTACTGTAATACATTTAAAAATTTTTATTAGTACATTTTTGTAGTATACTATGTTTAAATTTTATGCGTGGAGTTTATACATGTGCATAACACATTTAAATTCCTTTTTATCCCCATTTCTCTCCTCCCCCTCCTCTTCCCTCTTCCTACCTCTCTGCTTCCTATTTAAAAAAGGTCTATCTCCCTACTTTTTATTTTTTCTCTTTTATTTTGATTTTTTTTATAATTTGAATTTCTCATGTAAGAGAAACCATGATACACTTGAGCTTGTATGTCTGATTTATTCCATTTAACATTGTGGCCTCAAGATGCATCCAATTTTCTATAAATTTAAATTAAAATTTAAATATCACAGCATTTTTGGATCACACCTCATATTTTAAAACAACAAATATCATAAGATTCCAAAATAGAGCACGGAAGGAAGATTTGAGATGCCTAAATTCCTCTCATTCCTTTAATATTGGGAGTGAAGTTTCCTCATCAGTATTTACGATTAGACTAAATGTTCTTTAAGTTTCCTTCTAAAGTTGATAGACAATAATACCAATTAAAAAGGAAGGTGCATTTTTTAAAATAGAATGATGCAAATTTGATGCTTAGACAAAATGATGCTCAGAAAATTATACTTGGGAAGGCAATAAAATGTTTTTCCATCCCTTTAAAACCAAAAATCTAACTTTGGTTTTAATGTTTTGTGCTTACCTAAGAACCCATCCTCTGAACCTTATGACTTTGCTTGGAAAAAAAAATCACACAATGCATAAGTCATTTTATTCATTTAAATCTTTCTCATTTGTATCTTATGTTGCTTAAACAATTTTGGTTGTAACTTGAAGTCTATTGATTTCTTTCCTCTCTTTGACAGAAATCTTATAAACCAAAAATGATTCATCTTATCACATTCAAAATATTTCCATATTCAGGATGCACTGCAATAGAAGAGTAAAAAAAAATCAATAGAGCAACTCTGTTTAGTGAAATTTTCCAATAAGAAGCATTATTCATTATTAAATATCTAGTAGCTACAATCATTAATAAAACTTTACTATGGCAGTGCTGTAATTCTTTTTAAGGATTGATATATGCCCTTATTTAAGAGATTTGTTTAGGAGATTATTGTTTTCACCTAATTTTCTTGCAAGCTTATATCATCTCTTTGAATATAATGCTTGCTTATGGGAGAAAGAAAAATATTAAAAGTAAATAAAAATTGACCATTCTGGATATTATATAGAACTTTGATAGGCTCTTCATAAAGAAAAGAATTAAGAGCATAAGTTATATAGTATTAAGCAAAAGTGAAATTGTAGAAATAAAAGAAGAAAAACCTACAAAATAATTGATTATGATGGAAGAAAATGGACATATCAAGTCAATGCACCCACCAAAGAATATAGATTCAGAATGTCCATTTTTTTCTAGACCCATGTTGCTAGAAGGAACTGGCCTTCTAGAAGCTATGCTATATTATAATTAGAGTACAGAAGCAATTCCATTAATCTTGCTTGATGGTTGTGTCATCTCTTGGGACCTTTGTTAAAAATTTTCTACACCTGCTATCTAGGTATAGGCTATCAGGTATGAAAATAGATGATCTAGAATAATCCACATAATTTTTAACCCCCATAAGTATATGACATGATAGAGTTAAAAGTCTAAGGCATAATGGAAACAAATACCCAATGTCTTAAAAATATTAGTCTTTAGTTTTCTTTAAAAAGTATTTCATGTTCTTTTTCTTGGTATTACAAATCCCCTCAAGAAATTTGTTTCTATTTTTGTAGAAATAGGCATTGAACCCAAGACCTTCAAACTGAATCTTATACCTGGAAATTTTTTTTAATTCTTTAAGAGAGTCTAAGTCACTAAATTGTCTATACAGGTCTCCAATTTGTGAACCTTCTGCTTTTACCCTCCCAGAGTGCTGAGACTAAAGGTGTACACCACCATGCTCAGCCCAAAGAACCTTTGGAGACATTGTTTTTCTAACTGGACCCACATGTAAAATTTTAAAAATAATATGTTTATTTTCCTGCTTGAGAACCAAATTATGTATATGAGGTGCAATGTTGCTCTGCTGAGACTATATGAAACACTCCAGGTACAGTGTACGAAGCCAAACCATATGACTCTCTAGTAGTTTTATATGCTCTATACACTCTAGTAGGCACTGGTTTTATTGGAATTCAAGCATCAAATAACCTTTGAAAACTAAGAGGGATAATATTCTCTAAGTATTCATATCATTGCCTGCCACTTTTTAATAATATGCATTAAAGGACAATATTTAGAGACTATTGAATAAAAGATTAGAAATAACTCATTCAGTCAGGAAAATAAAAGTTACTTCCATTCACACAAAAAAATTGAATATTGGAAATTCAGGGCTAATAAAACCTCTGTAAGCTTGGTGAGGTGGCACATATCTGTAATCCCAGCACTCAGGAAGCTGAGGCAAGAGGATCTCCGTAAAATAGTGAGTTCAAGGCCAGCTTGAACTAGGTAGTGAAACCTTGTCTCAAAAAATAAAATAAAAAATAAAACAGCTGTAATGATTAGGTAGACAAAAGTCAAGGGCAATCACCAATGGTTTTTATAATCCTCAATTTAAGTATGACCTAGAGAATCCAGAAGTTCCTACTGCTTCTCAGAAGTCAGAAAATGGAACCATTGCTAACTGTCATTGTAATAATCAGACAGGCACTTGCTGGAAAAAAATGTACATTTATTGCAATACATATGTTTAATCCTATTGCAGAGGGAAAAATTTACATCTCATGTCCCATCTGAATCTTTCAAATATTTTGAAAGCACATGTGCAAGTATCATTAAGAATGGTAAAATACTGATCATGAATGAGAGGAGGAGGAGAAAAAAGAAAAGCAGAGAAGTCAAGGAGTTCAAAATGAAAATCAAATTAAGATCTAGCATATATGCTGTGTCCTTATAGAAAAGTACACTCCAGTAGTCCTGTCCCCTTCTCCAGTAACTGGACTAACAGAAGGCACCAGGCATTGGGGAGCAGCCCAGCAGAAAGGTGGTGACTGGAGGCCAGCAAGAAGGGGCTGGATACAAATTCAGAGAACAGAAACACTGTGAACTGTTGGTTCTATTTTTCCATGTTACAAATTTTAAAGGTAAGAGAATAAGTTTAGTGAAAAGGAAACCAGAAAACTGCTTATATACACAAATAAAGAGATGGTTTATTCTCCCAGCAAAGAACACACACCTTAAAATTAAAAAGAAGCATTCATATGATTTTTTACATTGCACACCAATTCCTTAAAAAGGTAAATGTGGTTCATATTAATAATCTAACTATAGATACGTGCTTTAGTAATCTATGGATATGAGAAAACTTCATATCCAAAACTGGTCCAAAGATATTATAGGATAGGAATTAAAATTAAAGCAACTAGAAAAATGCTGAAAAGTATTCATTGAATAAATAAATTTATTTACAGATTTAAAGACTGGCATCCACAAAATAAAAGACAAAAGTTGAAAGGGCTAAGGTTGCAGCTCAGTGGTGGCGCTCTGGCCCACTCTGTGTGAAGCCAGGTATTTGATCTCCAGCACCACAAAAATGCATGAGAGGAGGAAGGCTGACTGAAACCTAATTGAAGGATTTTTGATTAAATTTTAGAAGTTTTCCAACTGCTAATAAGTGTAACAATAGTGCTGATAATTTTGTGAGACAGCCATACTAATAGACAATTATATTCAATATTATTAAAGCAAGTTTGCAATTAATGAGTAAAACTGGGACTCCTGTGCTATTTACTATGCATGTCCTTGGCACTAGTAACCCTAATTATCTTCCATTTGTTTGTTAAACTTTTGAATTTTTTTTAGATGGATTAGTTGTCATTCATTTTCTATTGATTTTTAATTGCTTTATAAATGCATATATGAAATTACTCTTTCTGTAGTAGATGTTTAAATGTGTTTTCATTACTTGATTTTGTGATATTTTGAAACACTGTGATTTTATTAAAATATCATACACCATTTATATCTATATGTATTTTCCCTTCTAGATTAAAAAATAGACTCTTCAAAGGTTAAAGACAATATTTTGCAGGTTTTGGTTAAAAATGCAGAATTTATATGTTATCATGTGGAAAACTTGAATTTTGCACGTCATTCATTTTTCTATTGAGAAATATTTTCTTTTATATTTTAGAATATATTTGCTAAATATGGTTTTATTTACATATAAGCCCGATGCATTTGTTTTTAGTTTCATCTTTTGGTTTTTCATTGTTTACATTGCTACTATGATGTCTTTGCATCATGATTCCCAAGAGATTATTAAGAATATTTTAAGGGCTGGGGATTTAGCACAACGGCAGGCATAAGGGCCTTCCTAGCGAGCGTGAGGTCTTGAATAAGATTCCCAGTACAAAAAAAAAAAAAAAGGAAAAAAGAAAAAAGCAAGCTTATCTTGAAAACGAACATCCAGCCTGCCTGCTGCCCTGGTAAGTGGCTGGGGTCTGGCAAGCCGCGGCCACCCCAGGGCAAGTAGCAATAGCGTTTCCTGAGATCCCTGCCATGTTGGAACTTAGGGTGCTGGTAAAAGGAGCATCCAGCCGGCCACCCTGGTAAGTGGTTGTGAGTCTACCGGCATGTGGGCTGAGAATTAAACATGCCATGTCATGTGTCCTCTCCCCCGCCCCATTAGCAAGTGGGAGCCAGAGATCTGAGCATCTCTAGGGAGGTTGACCATATGTAATATAGCAAATAAGGGGGATTTCCTTCTACCATCTCTTTGAAGGCAAATATATTTATTGCCATTTTGCTTTGTCCTGGTTAATGTTATTGCTCTATTCAATATTCTGTAATGATAAGTTTTATAATATTCTTTATTTCTTTTGATTTTGCTATACCTGATTGAAAGAACAACTATTGTGAAGATAACAAGATACACAATGGTACCTATTACCATTATCCTGGTAACCTGCTGTGAAGTTCTGTACCAATTTCACTACACTGTCTCAATTGGCTTTATTCCATCCTGTTCTGTTGTATATTACTACCTCCAAGTTAATAAAAAATTAAATAAAAAAACAATAGAACATGAGAAAGCAAGGTAACAAAATATCTCCAAAAACTCCCAACTCCACCAAAGCTGATCCATGGGGCATGGATAAGGAGAAACTAAAAAGTGAAACAAGAGAATTATGGAAGGTCATTAAAAAGGAAATAACAATAACAAAACAATCAGTAAGTTACTGAGCAAGCTGAAACATGATATAACTAAACAAATAATGGACTTAAAAAGCAAAAAGAGGAAAAGAAAGTGCTCTAAAGGATATAACTTCATATATGTTTAAGTGTATAGGATTGATAACCATATTACTAAGCTTTTGTTGGATCCTTGACCAGAACTGTTTGCAGCCTCACTGTTTGAATGTCCACTTTGTATGCTTTAATTTTGTAACATGAACAACTATTTCTAAGAGGACAATATGTAATTTATCAAATAGTGATTTCTTACTGTTTTTTTTAAATTCTGTATTATTTCTAGCCTTTTTTCTGTTTTGCTTTTATTAATCTTTAAATAAAATTTTTAAAAAAACAGAAATAATATTTTTTAATGTTGTATAGTTTTATAGGCATTTGTAATAGGCTATGTCACTAATATATTTTTATTAGCTTGTACTAGTTTCTTGGGATTTTTTAGTAAACAATTATATTACCTAAATTTTTTGCTCTTCTTTCTTTTTCATGACAATTAATGTGTCTTATACAGTTCATCCAACATCACTGGCTAGATTTTTTTTAAAATTGTGTAAAATTGATGATAAAGGATATTGTTCTTTATCTTATTTCTTTAAACTATCCCTCTTTTGAACAACTAAATAATATTTGAAATAAGAGGCTAAAAACAATATTGCTGGATCTTATACACCAAAAATTGATCATGGCTTTTACATTCTAAAATGTCAAGATATATAGATGATTTCTTGAGTATAAGTAAACTCAATTATTGGCATCAATACTATTGGCTCCAGGGGAAAGAGAGGCTTTTGATGAGAGAGAGAGGGAGAGAGAAAGAGAAGGAGAGAGAGAACAAAAGATTGATTCATGCTGAATTTTTATTGATTGTTAAATATTTCACCTAGAAATGTAAACACACATTCATTTTTTGATAAGATTGATTTATACATCTTTCTTTGTACCATTTTAAAATTTTTACATTACGATTTTGCTTGATTCATAAAAATCTTAGCTGTTTTGTAATGTTCTATATTAGGTCACATAAAAACAAACATATGATCTTAAATATTTGAAATACTTCACCAGTAAAATAATCTTGTCTCTGCACCTCCCCTGTGGACATAGTTTTTGACAGCATCATTTTAAAGGTATTTCATGTTACCAGCTTCTTCAAAGTTATTCTATCACTTCTCAACTGATTTAAATGAAACATTTATTTTTTTTCCAGGCCTCATGCCTCCAAATTAAAGTTAATAGACTGCTGAAGTCTCCACTTACTTCCCCTAATGACTAGGAACTCTAAGAAAGCATGGTTGTGAGTTAGCCCCCTGCAGGGTTCTTTCTTCAATGTGCTCTCATCTGCTCCAAATCTAACAGACACACTCCAAGTTTCTGTGAGACAGATGGTACCTGGTGTTGTTTCTGAGCAAAATAATAAGTACACTACCACTGGCATTCTTGCATATTTCTCTCCTACACTGATGCTATTTGGTCACGGCAGTGAAGATTCAGAGAAAGTAGATCACATATAACCAAGTTGCTAACTTAACTTACATTGAAATTCTCGTGAAAGTAACATTTCACTTCAAATCATTATATGTTAAAATGCTAATGAATACAAAAGTTGTTCAATTAAGCTAAGTGACTTCTAAACTGCTAAAAATACATGACCTGCCTTGTCAAGAGTGATAAGGGTAACATCTTCCTTGGCAAGTGTGCCATTGTGAATGTCAGCAGAGATGTAAGGGTTCTGAACAGCAAGGAGGGGGCATTTTCTGCCCTTTTCTGTTACCTCATAGGCAAACTTTCTGTTCAAGCAAAATCATCAGAAGTTAAATAAAACCTATCAGACTATCATTCTCAAAGACATTTCTGTTCAATATTTCCAAACTGCAAGGAAATGGGAGACTTTTCTCATTAAGAAACAACACAGGATCATTCTGCCCACTGAACTGACATCGTACCCCCTGGTGAACCTTCCTTGGCTCTAGCAGTTTTCTTTTAATGGCTTTACAAAATGCCTGGAACATTTCAGTTGGATTCTCAATTGCTTTGAGCTGTGCCAAATTTAGTATACTAATAAATCTATTCATGCATTTTATGGGACCTATCAAGTTTAGTACCTAGGTGATCACCCAGATATATAGAAATAGGAAATAATTTAGGAAGTGGAATTTATTCTATTAGAGCCGTGCTTGGATTGATAAGTCTATTCAGTTATATCAACTTTTTGGATTCCTGTTTCACATGATTTTGGAATACTTTCCCATAGAAATTTATTTAATAAAGAGTTATCAAAGGAGTTAGCTAGAGTTCTACAGGAGGCAATTTCCAGTTTCTTAAAAATATTTTAAGGACCAAATAAATTGAACAACAAAATCTTCCTGTTTATTACCTGAACCTGATAATCAAAATAAGACTGTTCAAGCTATTCAGTCAGAATGTTGTGGTGGTGGTGGTGGGGTTGCACTATGGTGGCAAAACTCCATGGAGAGAAATTTCACATCTCTAAAATATTTCATAAGATATGTCTCAAATCTAAAGTTAATTTTCTTCTAAGAAGTTGAGCATAACATTTTGTGTTGCCTCTATATGCTCAGATCTTGTGGGATACTGCACTACAATCTCCTTTAGAGAGTTATATGAGAGTTCTTATGTAGTAAGTTTTCCTTTCTAATTTGTAGTCTAGACACAAGTGAGATCAATAATATGAGACACACTTCTGCATCTATTATATGCAAATAGCTTCCCCCCTTTTATTTATTTACAATTGAAACATGAAACATTTGGAAGGGAGGAGTACACATGAATGTAACTTAAATTTCCTTCAGTCAAGCCTAAATTTTTCATTTGTGAATAGAATAATTTTGAATCTAAATGTTAATAGTCATGAAATGTCATTGATGGTTACACATATTCTAGTATACCTTAAAATGTATTTCTGTCATTTAAATCTGACAATATTAATGCATTTCTAATGTAACCAGACAACATTTCTGTACATAATCAGTTATGCATATGTCAAATGGAGAGTGTTTTATTACCAATAAAAAAGTTACTTTGTATAGTTTTTTTAAATTTTGGATTTGGAGTCAGAATTGAATTTTACTTAAATTATTTGCTGCTATTGACAAAAAAGAAACTTATTACCATAGTGCAATACAAGCACCTGAATTTATGCTAAAAAATAATTACGTATTTTCTTTGTGATGTTACATTAAACTGAATGGCAAGGAAATTGTGATATGCATAGGGACAATGTACTCAGATTTTATAGTAATGACTACAATACGATCATGTAGCTGATTTATGATGTCAGCTGTATTTTACTGCGATATTTTTGTGTTTAGTTTCTCCAAGAGAAAAATATATTATTTATGATTTGACTGAAGATGAAATGACTCCAGGGATGTGTAATGAGATATGGAAACTATCACCTCAAAATTTTTCATTTTATGATATGATACTTCCATGAGCATATATGCTGCCTGCTGGATATAGAATATGCTTAGTAACATGAATTTAGAAAATTAAGTCCAGCCACCTGCAACCAAATTTTATGTGTTTTAAGCCACATGTTCATAAGCAATTAACAACCTTCTCTTAAATTTTACAAGGCTACCATAATTATTCTATAGATTTTTTTGTCTTCATATAGTGCCTGGCAGACCCAGCTGAAACAGACTACATCAGCCTCTCAAACTGATGTTGATGTATTCACCACTGTTGTCTGGCAACTGTTGGCTACTTGGTCAGTGGCTTAACCATTAGTCTATGGTTGTTGTTTTCATTTATATTGTGTACACTGGGTAATATTTGTTGCTTGAAACAGATACTTTACATCTCATGAGAGCAATTTCATTTTAAAGACGTTTTACAGACTGAGTAAACTAAAAGAGCCCATGAAAGCCTGGAATACATAGTAAGTTCAAGGTCAGCCTCAGCTATAAAGCAATAGCCTGCCTCAAAAACAAACCAACAAACAAAAATAAGACAATCAAATGTTCCCAAATACAGAGTTACTAGATGATTATACTACAGCTCAAACACAAACTATTCTTTGTTAGTCAGTAGTTTAGCTTACTACTTCTAAAAATATTCCTTAGAATTTTAAATGATTATGAATAATGCCCAGGATTCAATGAAATAGTTTGTATTTACTAGATTTATTCCTCTGTACCCTCAGAAATGAAACAAAAGATAAATGAATCTATTTTAGAATTACTTTTATCAAAAATTGAATAAATTCTGTTTAAATCAGTATGTTTCTTTATATTATTCCCAAGTCCTACTTTCTAAATAAGTACCATTAGGGCATTCACTACACTTTAAATTTTTAATTTTAAATATGATAAGTATGATAAATATATTGTGGTAGCTATTTAGTAAATTGAATCTTAGTGATTTATGAATTAATACATGCTTAGAAAAGATATAGACAGTGCACACAGTAGGAATGAAAACTGAGCTGCATGAAGAAAACTAAATTAAGTTTTACATTTTTAAGGGAATATTTAGTAAATTCTCTCCCTGTGTCTTACATTTCCCTCTGCAAACCAGAACAAATTTCTAGTACAATACTATTATTGAACTTAATTGTAGTATTCCGACTGACTTAAAATATTGTTATAGAAATGAATATCCCATAGGTAAAATCTTAATAAGAATTTATAAACTCATTTTAAAAAGAAATCAATTAGTGGCAATCATTTTATTTATTTATTCCTTTAACATATAATTCTGTAACCATACAAAAATGCTGTGTATGTAGGGAATTTTTTAATAAAAATACTACAATGTGTTTATATCTTGGTATTTATGTTCTAGTAGGTAATAAGAAGATAGACAAGTAAGCAAAGAACATAACTGGAGATAAATAAGTATTATAAAAGAAAAGTAAGTATTTTATAGTACTCATATATATTCTCTTGTATTGATATCATAATAAAAAGATAAAAATATATAAGGGTGCAGGGAATCTCAAAGTACCTGGTAGAATAACTTTCAATATATCAAAACAATATGAATTTCTCTTTATTTCAGCAAATATATAAAAAGAAGGTTTCTTAAAGCATTTATAGTTTAGAACCCTGTGGCACCTTCTATATAACAAACAAAACAAATACTCAAGTAATTTTAGGCTCATTCTCAAGTTATTTATAAATGTAATTTTAATTTTACCAATATGTTCCAAATTGCCAGATGAATGGGCTAGAGTTTGGCTGTGCCCCTTCAAAGAGAGCTATGATTTATGAAGGAAACCCACTCTTAGTATTTATAAGATTAGAATCTAATAATGTTGTGACACAGAATAAATGAAAACTAGTTCTATAAATGTTGAATTTGTTACAGTAGATAAATATGGAAAAATTTAGGCCTGGTGCTACAACACACCACTTCTTATATCCCATGTTATGATTTCATGTTAAAGGAAATCTCTCTTGGTGCCACCAAGAAAACTGAGGAGTCAAAGACAAACAGAAAAAGAGTATTTCCCAGGTGGGTGCCCTAATAGTAAATCACTGTTGCCGTCTTCACCCTAACTGTGCGCTTACTCACAGTGGCAGAACTCTGACAGGCGCTCTAATACACCGTGAGGTTAATGTTAAGTTGTATCACTTGGAACAAATTCCAGGTGGTGAAGTCTGAGAGCTATGACTGGTGAGCAACAAATGTCTGTACTTTCAGTAACTCTTTTAATCCAACAGGGAGTTGGCCTGACCTGAGAGTCGAAACCATAGATCACTGTGGCAAATGTGATTAATTTGAGAAAAACAATTCCCATTATTTACAATCTCTATTGAGGGAAAAGCTCTTCTCTGAGTTCCTCTTATATATAGTGGAAGGACAGTATGTGAAATTGCCATTTTCTTTTGTATATACCCTCAGAATAGAAGAAGTTGGTACATGTTTCTGGGTTCATTATGCAGTAAGTACATTTGAATTTCTACCTCCTTCAATTTATTCTTATTCATGTATGTTTGTAATACATAATAAATGAATTCACATATCTCAGCCCCTTACTTTCCCTTCCCCTCCCCTCCCTCCCATCATCTCTTTTCCCCAAAACCTCTTTCAGCCTCCACAAAGTCTACCTATTTTTTTTATCATTATCAGTGATTGAACTCATGACCTTTTGGTTGCAAGGCAGGCGCTTATGCCATTGAGCTAAGTCCCAGCCCTAAAGTCTACCTTTCTAGCTCCTATCATCTTTTATTTTGTACTTTACATTATTCATATTTTAGGTTTCTTCAATAAGAGAAACACTGTATTATTTAACACACTGTGTTCATTTCACTTGATATCAGCATATCAAGGTGTGCTCATTTTCTCACAAATTACTCAAACTGATTCTTCTTTATTGGCATATATACATATTTTCTTTTATTTATTTGTTGACGGGCATATAGGATGTTTCCAAAATTTAGGTATTGGGAATTTTCCCGCTATAAACATGAGTATGCATATAATCAGTATAATATGATATCTTTAACACTTTAAGGAAGAGGTAAAAGTAGACAGAATGGATTTTTATTCTTAGTTTATTGTCGTGTCTTCATAATCATTTCCAAAGTGGTTTTACTAGTTTGCATTCCTATTATGCAGAAGGGAAAATTTTAACCCCAAACTCAGCAGTATTTGTTATTTTTTGGGATTTTTGATGATAGATATTATTGCTGGAGTAAGAGAAATCTCAGTGTAGTTTTTTAAAATTTTTCTTATTTATTTACTAGTATCAGGAATTGAACTCAGGATCTTGTGCTTGTCAGACAGGTGCTTATATCACGAGGTATACCCCTGGCCCTCAGTGTAGGTTTAATCTGTGTTTCTCATTGTTGGTTTTTTTTTTTTTTGGTACTGGGGATCGAACTCATGACCTTGCACTTGCCAGGCAGGCGCTTAAGCCGCTGAGCTAAATCCCCAGCCCTAATCTGTGTTTCTCTAATGGCAAAAGTTGCTGAATATTTTGTTCTAAAAATTTTTTCCATGCTATAAATTCAGTTCTAAGACCCATATTATACTTGTTCATTTTTTTATAATTTTATTTAAAGAGAAAAAAACAAAACAAAACAAAACAATAAAGGGTAGCGACAATACAGTATTCCAAGGAAAAAAGGAAAACAACAACAACAAAAAAAACCTAAGAAATTATTACTTGACAAATTACATACTGACTTCTTGGAAATAGTTGTTCAACTTACAAAGTTAAAACGTATAAAGTAGACATTCAAACAGTGAGACTGTTAACAGCTCTGTTCCACGATCTGACAAAACAGCAATATGGTCATCCATCTTACCCACTCAAATATACATGCAATTATATCAAAAGGGTCAAATTAAAAACAACAAAATAGAGCAAAGTGGATCACAAGAAAGCAATGTAAGAGACAAAAATTTCAAAACTAGACAATCGGAAATACTCATTCTCTATCATATTGACGCTTTTCTTCCAAATAGTTGTCCATATTGTCACATACAGGGAATTCACATGAAACAACCTAGTTTGGCATTGATCTGAGCAGGACGAGGAGGGCATTACAGGTCTTCAAGACCAGACATTAGGGAAGCCAAGAATGGCTGTCATAGTGTCTCTCATTTTCCTCAAAACAGCTGTCCATACCTTCATGTGTGTTGAACTTAAATACGGCAAAGCAAGCTAAGATCACTTTGAACAAAAAGTGATAGTTTTGCTGGACTTCACATCATGACATTATGGAGTCAGCACTGGGTATTGTAGTGTCTCTTTTTCTTCAAAGTAGTTGTTCATTTCAACATGTGTTACATAGTGGGTTCTCGTAAACTATTTATAAGCTCTACACATGCATGAGTCTCTACATGTATATCTATCATTTCTGTATTATCAGGAAAAACAAAACAAAGCCAGATAAAACAAAACAATTCTTAGAAAAGCGTGAGGCAAAAAGTCACATAAAACCACAATACAAGGTGATCTACAACGGTTACTATGGTGTCTCAGCAGTGTATAACAATATTAATAAAAACGAAGCATGAGAGACATTATAAGACTTCAAAAGCAAGTAATAATCAAACCAGAGTGGGTATCTTAGTGAATCTTGACATCTTCAGTGTAGTTGCCTATACACTTAGACTTGATGTTATCCATCACAACAGATTTAAATAAAATGTCAATACAAAGTAGCAATCTGACAAACCACATTCAAATAAGATCAGTCATAATATGACAGTATAAGTTAAAAAGGGCTTCAGATTAAGTTGATAGGAAAATTAGGGATGATTATCATAATATGTCCACTTATTTTTGGGATAGCTGACCATGTCCTCAAGTCTAGTGTAAGTAGACAAACTGGAATAGCACATAATCCATCCAAGCAGAGTGGTGAGAATAATGTAAATGTCCTTCAGTATTTTTTGTAGGGTTGGACTGGTGGTCACAAATTCTCCTAGTTCCTCTTTGTCATGGAAGCATCTTGTTTCTCCATTAATTTCTAGAAAGAGTTTTGCAGGATACATCAATCTGGGCTTGAGATTGTTCTCCTTCAGCACTTGAATTACTTTACTCCAAGCTCTTCTTGACCTGATGGTCTGTGTCGAGAAGTCTGCTGTGATTTTGATGGGTTTTCCTTTATAAGTGATCTGTTTCTTTTCTCTGATGGCTTTTAATATTCTGTTCTTATATTGAGTTTCTGGGATCTTGATTATTATGTGTCTGGGTGTAGCTCTGTTTGGGTTGTAGGTGGCTGGAGTTCTGTATGCTTCATACCTCTGCATATCATTTCTTTTTTCTATGCTTGGGAAATTTTCTTTAATAATTTCTGTGAATAGCCTTTGTAATTCCTCTGATTTGATTCCTGCTTCTTCATTCACATACTTTATTCTTAA
>PVJX010021410.1:0-31941 GCA_004027295.1 Dolichotis patagonum | reverse complement strand
CCCAATCAAAATACCATTAACATACATTACAGATCTAGAAAAAATATTCCTAAAATTCACTTGGAAACAGAAGAAACCTAACATAGCAAAGGTGATTTTGGGCAACAAAGGCAAGACAGGAGGCATCTCACTACCTCACTTGAAACTATACTACAAAGCCACAGTAATATAATCAGCATGGTACTGGCAAAGAAATAGACCTGGGATCAATGGAACGCATTAGAAGATGCAAACACTACCACAAAGACACTCAGCCACCTTATATTTGATAAAGGGGCTAAACATGTTCACTGGAAAAAAGATAGCCTCTTTAATAAGTGGTGTTGGAAAAATTGGCTTTTTACTCCCGAAGACTGAAAATAGGTCCATGCCTATCACCATACACTAAACTAAAGTCAAAACGGATCAAGGATCTAAATATTAAAACAGAAACACTAAATCTACTGGAGGACAGGGTAGGTAAAAATATTGGAGACATAAGGGTAGAGAGAGAATTCATGAATAAAATGCAAACTGCTCAGGAAATACTTCAAAGGATCAACAACTGGGATCTCATATTACTGAAAAGTTTTTGCACTTCAAAAGCAATCACCAACAGAAAAGAAAACCCACAGAATGGGAAAGAATTTTAGCCAACAATCCCTCAGACAAAGGACTTATATCCACAACATATAAAGAACTGAAAAACATCAAGCACCCCAAATTCAAAGACCCTCTCTAAAAATGGGCATCATGATAAACACACAGTTCTCTGATGAAGATATACAAATGGCAAATAAATACATGAAGAAATGTTCACCATCACTGGTCATTCAAGAAATTCAAATTAAAACAACATTGAGATTTCATCTCACCCTGTGAAGAATGGCTGCCATCAAGAAAACAACTGATACCAACTGTTGGCAAGGCTGTGGGGAAAAAGGAACACTGCTTCACTGTTGGTGGGATTGCAGACTGGTGCAACCACTATAGAAATCAATATGGAGAATTTTCAGAAGACTAGGATTGGAAGCTCCATTCAACCCAGCTATACCCAGGAGGGGTCCTGGGTATTTTCAAAGAAAAATTGAAAATGTCATTTCACAGTGATATATGTGCACCCATGTTCATAGTAGCACAGTTTGTGATAGCTCAATCTTGCAAACAACCAAAATGCCCATGAACCATAGTGTGGATTTAAAAAATGTGGTATTTTTATACAATAGAATACTATCCTGCTATAAAAAGGATGATCTTGAGGCCTTTATAGGTAAATGGAGGCAAACTGAGAATATCCTCATTGGTGAAATAAACAAGACTCACATTAGTAAATATCACATTGTCTCTCTAGTGTAAAAATAATAAGAACTGACAGAATAATGGGATCCAAAAAGTATAATAGATATTGTAAAAGTGAAAGTGAAAGTGAAGGAAAGTGCTCTAAAGGATATAATGGTGTGTATGGTGTGTAAGATAGATGAGCATATTAGATCATTGAACAGAAAGCTTGCACTGTCAATGTTTGAGTGTCTAGCCACTTTTTATGCTTTGATTTTGTAACTTTAACAAAGTTTAATTCACAGCTGAATTCTATAAGAAATTTAGAGAAGATTTGATGCCAATATTCCTTAAACTCTTCAATGAAATTGAAAAGAAAGCAATCCTCCCTAAATCATTCCTGGAGGCAAGTATTACTCTCATACCAAAACCAGAGAAAGACCCAACCAAAAGGGAGAACTATAGGCCAATCTCACTAATGAACATAGACGCAAAGATTTTCAATAAAATACTAGCAAATAGAATGCAGCAAATCATCAAGAAGATTATACATCATGACCAAGTGAGGTTCATTCCAGGAATGCAGGGATGGTTTAATATATGCAAATAAATAAATGTAATACACCACATCAACAGAGTCAAAAACAAAAACCACATGGTCATCTCAATAGATGCAGAAAAAGCTTTTGATAAGGTCTAACACATGTTCATGATAAAAACCCTTCAGAAACTCGGAATACACAGTATTTACCTCAACCTTATAAAGGCCGTCTATGACAAACCAACAGCCAATATTATACTAAATGGACAAAACCTGAAATCTTTCACTTTAAAATCAGGAACAAGACAAGGATGTCCACTATTACCACTGCTATTCAATATAGTTCTGGAAACACTAGCCAGGGCAATCAGACAAGAGAAAGAAATAAAAGGAATAAAGATAGGAAAAGAAAAATTAAATTATCACTATTTGCAAATGACATGATACTCTATATAGAAGACCCCAAAAACTCCTTTAAAAGACTACTAGAGGTAATAAATTCAGCAGTGTAGCTGGATACAAAGTCAACGTTCAAAAATCAATAGCATTCCTAAACAAGAACCTCACTGAGAGAGAAATTATGGAAATATCGCCCTTCACAATAACATATAAAAAAATGAAATACTTAGGAATCAACCTAACTAAACATGTAAAAGACCTATATACTGAAAATTATACAATGCTAAAAAAGGAAATTGAAGAGGATATTAGAAAATGGAAAGATGTTCCATGCTCTTGGCTAGGAAGAACCAACATTGTGAAAATGGCCATACTCCCCAAACTGTTATACAGATTTAACATAATTGCAATCAAAATACCATTGACATACCTCACAGATCTAGAGAAAACACTCCTAAAATTCATTTGGAACCAGAAGAAACCTACAATAGCAAAGGCAATTCTGGGCAATAAAGGCAAGGCAGGAGGCATCTTAATTCCTGAATTGAAACTGTACTACAAAGCCACAGTGATAAAATCAACATGGTACTGGCAAAGATATGGACCTGAGGATCAATGGAAGAGATTAGAAGACGCAAGTATAGGTACAAAGACACTCAGCCACCTGATATTTGACAATGGGCTAAACATGTTCACTGGAGGAAGGATAGCCTCTTTAATAAATGGTGTTGGAAAAATTGGCTCTCCACATGTAGAAGACTAAAACCAGATCCATGCCTATCACCATGCACAAAACTAAAGTCTAAATGGATCAAAGACCTAAACATTAAAACAGAAACACTAAATCTACTAGACGATAAAGTAGGTAGAAATCTTGGAGACATAGCGGTAGGCAGAGAATTCATGAACAAAACACAAACTGTACAGGAAACACTTCAGAGAATCAATAACTAGGATCTCATATTATTGAAAAGTTTGTGCACTTCAAAAGAAATCACCATCAGAGTGAAAAGAAAGCCCACAGAATGGGAAAGAATTTTAGCCAGCAAGCCCTCAGACAAAGGACATATCTGGAACATATAAAGAATTGAAAAACATCAATCCCCTCAAATTCAAAGACCCTCTCCAAAAATGGGCATCTGAGATGAACACACAGTTCTCAGATGAGGATATACAAATGGCAAACAAATACATGAAGAAATGTTCACCATCACTGGTCATTCAAGAAATGCAAATTAAAACCACATGAGATATCATCTCACACTGGAAAGAATAGCTGCCATCAAGAAATCAACTGATACCAAATGTTGGCGAGACTGCAGGGGAAAAAGGAACACTGCTCCACTGTTGGTGGGAGTCCAGACTGGTGCAACCACTATGGAAATCAGTATGGAGAATTCTCAGAAGACTAGGATTGGAAGCTCTATTCAACCCAGCTCTTTCCCTCCTGGTATGTTCCCAGAAAAACTGAAAAGGTCATATCACAGTGGTATATGTGCACCCATGTTCATAGCAGCACAATTTGTAATAGCTAAATCTTGGAATCAACCAAGATGCCCATCAACTGCAGAGTGGATAAAAAAAGATGTGGTATTTTTACACAATGGAATATTACTCAGCTATAAAAAAGGATGATCTTGAGGCCTTCATAGGGAAATGGAGACAACTTGAGACTATCCTCATTCGTGAAATAAATAAGAATCATATTTATAAATATCACATTGTGTCTCTAGTGTAAAAAGTAATAAGAACTGTAGGAGTAATAAACCTCAAAATGTGTAATTGCTACTGTAAATGAGAGGAAAAGAAAGTGCTATAAAGGATGTAACTGCATGTGTGTTTAAGTGTGTAAGATAGATGACCATATTACTGTTTTTGTTAGAATGTTGAGCAGAACTGTTAACAGTCTCACTGTTTGAATGTCTACTTTGTATGCTTTAATTTTGTAACTTGAACAACTATTTCCAATGATGACAGTATGTAACTTATCAAGTGGCGATTTCTTAGTGTTGTTTTTTTTGTTGTTGTTTTTTTCTTTCCCCTTTGGAATTCTGTATTGTTGCTACCCTCTTTCTGTTTTGTTTTGTTTTTTTTCTCTTTAAATAAAAAAGAAAAACAACTTTAGGTCAAATGTATTTCAGTATAACAAGTGAATACAACCATTAAAATAATAAAAGAGTTAAAGCTAACAGTCTGTAAAAGAGACAATCAAAGCAATCTAAATTAATCCAATTAATCTGAAAATCCAACTAGTTTGAGGGCAAACAGAAAGAGAAAAGGGTACAAACAACATATGGAACAAATAGGATGCAAATGCCAACAATTATAATATTAAATATAAATAGTCCAAATAACCTGATTAAAAAACAGATTTCCAGGCTAAATAAAAACAGCAAGGCCAAACCTGATGCTGCCTGCGAGAAACGCATGTAAATATATAGATTTAATAGGTTAAAAGTTCAAGTTTTAATAAGGATATACTATAACACCAGCTAAAAGGAAGCTGAAGTGCCTGAGGGTTTGGGTCTGGGCCCAAACCCTGTATTTGAATTCTGAGGCCTGGAAAAAGGCCACTACAAAGGTTTGAGCCTACAGGCCTCACTGCTGAGTGGTCTGGCTGGCTGGCAGTGCAGTCGCTGGGGGGAGGTGCAGTCAAGAACGGTGCTCCCAACTCCTGCTGCCTCCATGTTGTTCCTCATAGGTCTACTCCTAGCCCAGGTGCCACAGTAGAGGGACTTTCTCAGGCGCCTCTATTTAGATTAACTTTTGAGGCAACTTGAAGCCACTTTTCTCCACTGTAGCTCAGCATTTGATATTTTTGCCCTTCTTAGTCCCCCCACTTCCTGCCCTTTCCTCCCCCGTCACAGGATCCAGGAAGTAGGAGGTATAGCAAAACAGCAGGAACCTTTCCGTTTTGCTGCTTTTCCTCTCTCAGCAGAGAGACAATGCCCTGTCTACACTCATACACAGGAGGGTGGGGTGCTGAGGTACTGGGGTGGGGCTAGGGAAGCAGGCTTTTTTCTGTCTTTGCCTTTTGCTTACACTACTGCAGTAAGTGAAAAAAAGATTTGTTACCAATTCGTCCAGTTTTCTTAACTTATCACCTCCTATTGCCCTAATGGATATTTATACATCACCACCCCACAATAACAGAGCACATACTATTTTTAAGTACTCATGGATCATTACAGACTGCAACTGAGCCATAAAACAATTCTCAGTATATGTAAAAAGATTCAATTATGCACATATGTTTTAGCTATAAAAGAATTAAATTACAAACCAGTATCAGAGAGATACCTGAAAAATACCCAACTATTAGAAATTAAATAGCACACTTCTAAATAACCCATAGGTCAAAAAAGAAATCCAAAGGGAAATTAGAAAATATTATGAATTGAGTGAAAATGAAAACACAACATACGAGAATTTGTGAGATGCCACTAGTAAGTACTGTGGGGAGACTTTGCAGCCCCAAATATCTGTATTACAAAAGAAGAAAGGACTCAAAGCAATTATTTCAGCATTTATCTTAAGAATTTTTTAAAATGGAAATTAGGCCCAGAGTAAGTAGGCAATAGGAAATAATAAAGATCAGAACAGAAATCAATGAAATAGAAATCAGAAAAACAATAGAGAAAATCAACAAAAGCATGCCCAGTTAATTGACAAGAAAAATAAAAGTATGAATTTCTAGCTCAACTAATTAGGAAATGAGAGATGACATGAATTACCAATAGTAGAAAAAGCAATGACATCACTGGTATATACACTTTTAAAAGTTTTGTCCCTATACATTTAATAATTAAGATGAAATTGTCCAATTCCCTAAAACCCAGAAAATTCTGAAGCTTAGTCATGACAAAACTGCCTAATCCCAGCCAGGCATGGTGGTGCATGCCAGTAGTCCCAGCACTCAGGAGGCTGAGGCAGAAGGATTGCAGTGAGTTGGAGGCCAGCCTAGGCTACACAGAGAGCTCAAAGCCAGCCTGGAATACACAGCAAGAGCCTGTCTCAAAGACAAACAAATACAAAAAAAGAGTACACACACATACACACAAACTCACATAACCTCAGTAGCTTTTATGCTTTTTTTTTTTTTTAAACTGGTAATTTAACTCAGGACCTTGCACTTGCAAGGCAGACACTGTGCCGCTGAGCTGTATCTCTGGTCCTGCCTTTATGTTTTTAAAGAAATACAATTTGCATTTAAAATTCTTTCTGTTAGTAATTTCTGACCCTAAATTGGTTCCTTTTTCCTCTTGGAATTTTGAAACCAATAACAAGACTGCGAACTGATTAAGAAACAAAAGAGGGTTTTTTAGGGCTGGGGATTTAGCTCAGAGGCATAAGCACCTGTCTTGCAAGTGTGAGATCATGAGTTTGATCCCTGGTACCAAAAAAAAAAAAAAAAAAGGCTTTTACTCTTGGCCAAGAATAGTAGGAGATAAAATTCTCAAATTAATTTTTCAACCTGTTAGCATCCAGGGAATTGTAGACATAGGATAACAGTTTAGGGGGAGGGATGGGCTAATAAAAGAGAAGACAGTTGTGTCTTTTTCAGGACTTTAGTTGCCACTTCTCTCTGTTTTGTTTTTTCTGGTCACTATCACAGCAACTGTCAAGTGTCGTGATGCTATAGAGTGTGTCATTTAGCATGCAGATGGCATTAGGGTGAAGATAGAGGTTGTTGGGTGGTCCCTCTACCATCGCTTTGGATCTCCAACCAGTTTTGGTACTCTGTCCTCAAAGATAAGATTCAGATAGGGAGGAAATTCAGCTAGGTCAAGTGGGCAGTCCAAATCACGTCAGGTAACCACCCCACAGAAAAAATTCCAGTTCCAGATAGTTTCACAGCTGATTTCTACCAAATATTTAAAGAAGAAGTAAGATAAATTCTACCTAACTGTCCCAGAAAATTGAGGAGATGGGGCTACTTCTATGAGACTCAAACCCTGACACCAAACCATACAAAGGTATTACAAGAAAAGACAACTAAGTCCCAATATCTTCCATGAACATAGAAGAGTATTTTTGAACCAAATATTAGCAAGTAAAATCCCAAAATATATAAAAGTATTTTATATCATGAACATTTGGGATTTCCCCCAGAAATGCAGGGTGATTTAATCCCAGAAATAAATAAATATAATTCTATATGTTAACAAAAAAGAAAACAACATGGTCTTATTAGACACAGAAAAAGCACTTGCAAAAATTTAACACCTATTATGAATGCCAACTATAGCAATCTAAACATAGAAGGAAATTTTCTCAAACTGAGAAGACCTATTGGTAATGTCAGATTTAGTTATAAATGACTAAACTCTCCCCTTCTGCAGTCAAGAGTAAGACAAGGATGTCTGTTCTCACCACTGCATCAAACTTTGCAGAGGAGGTTCTGGCCTACACAGTCACACAAGAAATAAAAGGCACCTAGAATGGAAACAGCAAAACTCTTCACAGACAGCCAACTTGATAATCTATTTAGAAAATCTAATAAAATCCACAAAAAGTAGAAATACCCTATTTTAGCTCTTTGTAGAAGATTGAAAAATAAAAATAACAAGCTAGTCATGGTAGTGCACACCTGTAAAACCTACACAGAGGGAGACTGAGGCAGGAGGATTACAAGTTTGAGTCTCACTTGCGAAACTTAGTGACACACAGTCTCAAAATAAAAAATAAAATAAAAAGTTAAAAATGTTATGCAGTGGTAGAATGTCCTTGAGTTTAATCCCAAGTACAAAAAAAACTGAAAATCTAAATATATAATTTTAAAATAATATCAGTCATTTCTTAATATTAAAATGTTAATTGTCTTCAAATTAGTCTACAAGAGATTCAATGCAATCCCAATCACAATCCCACCACACATTTTATAGAAATCAACAAGCTGATTGTAAGATTAATATGGTAATGAAAAGGACCTGGCCTAGACACAACAATTTTGGAAAAGAAGAAAGAAGTTAGAAGGTTCGTACAACCTTACTTCAAGACTTATCACAAAGCAACAGTAATCAAAATGTAGTATAGACATCAAGACATAGGATATCAAGAAACAACCCAGCATGAAACATATCCACACATACATGGAGCTTGATTTGTTCTGTTGTTTACAAAGGTATAAATGCAACTAGAAAAGGTCAGTCTCTTCAACAAATAATTCTAGGAAAATTTGACACAGTGAGAAAAAAAATCTAAAACTCCTTGATTAAAAGGCCCAATTTTTGTATAGTACTAATATTGGCTCATGATCTGCAAATTGACTTTTTTACTAGGTTCCCTGCTCTCCTGAGTGCCACAGCAACTCCAGCCAGGCAAGGGATAAACTCCTTTCAGCTAGAATCTGTGTTCATGTCATTCCTGAGGCCCCCCAGGTGTGTACTGAAGAAACTGCTGTTGATGAAAGCACTTTCCGGCATTCCACAAGGTCGACTGAACACCTACTTTGCAGCAGGTTCCACATGCTGGGTACAATGATGAATAAAACAGAGTCTCAACTCTGGAAAAATTTACAAAGAAATAATAGTAGTACAGGTGCTGTGAAACTGCAAAGAGCTTGCAAATGTTAGCTTTATTGTATCTTTTTAACATCACACATTTTAAAATTTCTTGTTTTTACATTCTCATTGTAGAAGAGGAAATAAAAGGAAATAAAGAAGAAATAAAGAAGAAAATAAAAGAAAGCTTCTTAATATCCTACTATCAAGAAATAAGTATCACTAACATTTGATGAACATCTTTCCTATGCATTCATGTGTTAAGTACACAGGAACTATACTTTAAATGCTAATTTCTACCCTTCTTTTCTAAGTAGCAGTATGCAGATCTCCTGAGATGGTCATGTATTTTTTAACATGATTTTGGCAATTATTTTTAGCATTATTTGACTTGGCCTGTCAGAAAAGTCTGTAGCCATTTCTAGTTCAAGCCACTGTCTTTACTCACTCTCACCTTGTAGGTGCTGTTTTTTGTCCCAGAGAGGAAGGAACCTTGACCTTGGAACTGAAAGGTCTCAGTTCTATCCCAGATCCTATTCTGACTCTGGCCATCATTGAAGACTCCTAAATCCTATTTCTCTCTTCTGTAAAACAAGGGTGGTATTATTTTCCCCATCTGCCTTCTTTTTTATTCAGCATAGATGCCTCAGGGTCTTAACACTTGCTGTTTCTTCTGCCAGAAGCTGTGCTGGAAAAAGGGTAGATGGCAAACCATTTGCCCCCCTGGCCACTAGGTGTCTACAGACTAGTGAGAGGATACAGGTAAGAAAAGCGAAAATTGATTCAGCATCCAAAGTGGCTTGTTAAATCTGTGAATCAAATCATGTCACCGCTCTATTAAAAAAATTACCAGTGGCTATGAGCTTACTCGGAGTAAAAGCCAAGGTCCTCACTGTGGCCTACAAGTACCTAAGTGATCTGGCCATTCATTACCCATCTCTCTTCATCTCCAGCCCCCCCCCCCACTCTATCCCAGTAACACTGGTCACTTGGCTGCTTCCCCAAACCACCAGGCATTCTTTCCCCTTGGAGCTGTGTACTGACAGTTCCCTCTGACCAGGATATCAACATAGCTTTCTTCCTTCTCTTTGGAGTCTTTGCTTGATTGCAACTTTCTAAGGCCTGTCCTGTCCTACTTAACATTCAAACCCTATCTGTCTCACATCGTAGTACATATTTCACTCTGTATTCTGCTTACTGCCTCTCTCCCTCTAGCAAGCTCTATGATGGCAGACATTTTTGTCTACTGTTAGTTGATATTTCTGCTATGATTAGGATGGTATCTGGCCTAACAGACACCAAGTAAGTATTTGTGGAATTCAACAGAGCTGAACACAGAATGGGAATGGAAGGGCTTCCATACCACACAGCTTGGGAAGCACCTTTCACAATGGAATCCATGAACTGGGCAGTGCACAGGCTGCACAACTCTTAAGTGATGGCCCTACTTACCATCATGGGATTTCTATGTCAGAGTATAAATTACTAAATGAAAACTTTTTCTAATGATAAAAATACACAAAAACATAAAAAAAATCCCAAATCCTTCAACCTAGCATTATCTCCATTATCAACTTCTAAGCACATAGGAATCATAATAAATTATCAAAATATGCCTTTTAAAATGGTTAATAGTAAAAGATGATGAGGTCTCTATGTCAATAAATAAAAATCTTTATCATCTCTTTAAAGCAGCCTAACATTAGGGCCCATAAGTAAAATTCAGTTTGTTTTTTGTAAATGGAATTTTATTTGAACATAGCCATAACCATTCCTATACATAGTCTGTGGCTGTTTTTGTACGACACATTATTTGTGACAGAAGCCATAAGCCCCACAAATCTGTACTATTTACTATCTTTTCTCAGAAATGTTTGTCCATCTCTGTGGCTGGTACTAAAGAGAATGAAAATACGTTCTTAGAATCATCCCATTGATAGGCATTTACCTTGTTGCCAATTTTTTTTTGATCAACAGTTCATATATGTACATCTTTGGACATATGTCCAGTATATCACCATGGGGGACCACTTTGAGGCTGAGCAAGACAGACTGTGATTTACAATTGGCAAATGTTAATATGAGAAAGTCTAAATCCTGTGTGGCTGAAAGAGGCCCCCTTTGACCTCTTGGGTACCATCGGCCAGAGCTGAGGCCAGGACCTCAAAGCAGGATAAGCGCTGCAGCTAAGGACTGTGAGTCTCTCCTAAATTTTTCTTAGATCAATGGCCTTAGTAACCACTAAGCAGGTTATGGATTAACTTTGAGCTACTGTCCTGAAAGTTATGCTAGAACGCTTTGCTCAATTTACAAGCCCTACCTGTGTCACCAGATCAGCGCCCCACTCCCAAGTTAATTACTTACGTTAGAATGTCAATACAGTAGGCAGCCCCAAGGCCTCTTAGTTTCATCAGACTTTGAACAGCCCAGTTTCCCCATTTTGCGTGATTATTTCTTACTCCTGAGCTGTACCCCTTGGCAAGGTGATCAGGGGCTCAGACTGGGGTCCCTGATACATCCTTTTAGGATAACTTCCTACAAGGGATTGGCTGGAACAGACAAAAGAACAACTCCTACCCCCAACAAAACCCTATAAGCTCAGCCCACTTGCCAGTGGTCAAGAGAGCTAAGAGCTAGGTATGCATAGCTCCAAACAGAAAACACCAGAGACCTAGTGGGGGATAGAGAAGGG
This sequence comes from Dolichotis patagonum, assembly GCA_004027295.1. Classification (NCBI taxonomy): domain Eukaryota; kingdom Metazoa; phylum Chordata; class Mammalia; order Rodentia; family Caviidae; genus Dolichotis; species Dolichotis patagonum. The sequence continues at coordinate 20,549 of PVJX010021410.1, read as the reverse complement.
TGGAGGCTACAAACTTAGGAGAAAATAGCTTGATGCCAAAGCAAGATAAAAGTTTCACCCCCTTTAGACTCTGGCTATTTCCACTTTGAATATTTTACTTCATTTAGTTACTGAGCAAGCAGTATATCACACTTGTTTTTCTTCCTGTGCATCTGTATCTTTCATTAAATTGTCCCAAATCTGTTTATCTGAACGATAAATACAAGCATCTGGTGCCAATCTCTAACACAAACACTAGGTTGTGTGTGTGTATGTGGGGTGGTGGTGTTGGTTAACAAGTAAAGATGAAGAGAAAATGGCTTCTATTTTAAATTACTTCTCTATTCTTATTGGTTCAGCCAGATAATTATTGGAGGGAATAATGCCAAAAAATAAGTTTAACAAACATACAAGGGCTGTTCACGGTAAACAGCTGGTCTGACAGTATTGGTGAAGATCAACTGTTAGCTTCTTCTACAATAAACATTTCACCCAGGATTGAGCCAAAGAGTGTATGTATTTTATTTGAGAAAAAGATAAGACATGATTACTGCCTTAAAATATCTTTGCTAGATTTATTCTGTAAGAAAAGAAGGATTATAAAGGCTCATTCTGAACTGCTTGAAATGTTACTATTGCTTCAAGTTTCCAAAGAGCTTTCATGACCTGAATAACCTTGTCATGTAAGCATTTATTCTACTGTTAAAGCCCTATTGAACTGGTATCTGGGAGTTTTATTTGTGGAATAAAGCACATTCCTGGCATGCAGCCTTAATGGAGGCACATGTAAGATACAAAGTCTTGCCTTGGAAAAATGAACTATAGACTCAATTAGAGAACTGTTTTAGACCAGTTAAAAATGTGAAATATAGCTGCCATAGAACTTAACTGTACAGTGGTGATTTCAACTTATGTACCAGGGCAGTTATTTTGCATTCTTGGGATTGGCCTAAAGCTATAGTCATATTGGACAGATGTTTACCTCTAAATGCATTGCAGAACTATCATTTCTTTGCTATGCAGATTGAGTATTTTGCACAAACCATTCAAAAAAACGCATGTTTATAGTTTGAACTTCTTATGCTTATTGTTTTCTACTACCAAATGTACTGCCTACAGATGGAAAACTCAAGTCTTTGATGGGTGGTGAGCAATTGCGCAGAAGTATCAGCTACAGACGGAGAGACATATTACACATAATGTTGCTAAGGACTAGATTGTAGTTATCAAAATATGTACAGGAGCAATCCTCATCTAAAAGAAGTGTTTCAGGGATTCCAAATTATCCTCAACAGCTGGCCCTATTTCCAAGACTTGGTCAATAGAAAATACTGCCACTTCCACACCCCTTATGGTCTCCCACCCTTTCTATTGCCATCTTTGTGAAAGCACAGTAGTATACTATTTTGTCACTGGTGCTCCTTATTACTTTCAAGCAACAGCAAGGAGAGAAAGCAAGATGATTAAGCAATGGAGCAGCCCACTTGTGTAAGTTTACAAAAAACCAAGTAGATTCTTAAGTGGATAGAAGGGCTTTACAGCTATAGAGAACTGCTGTGGAGTATCTGTTTTGCGTTCTTGTGACAAGGATGGCATCGGTTTTGAAGCATTAAACCATTACAACGGAAGTGTTTTTATTAAAGGTCAACTTATTTTTAGTTTTGATTTATTTCCAACTTTTCTATGAAAAAGTGCTGCATGGAATTTTTAAACTCCGACATGGTTTTGAGAATTTTGTTGTAACCCTCAATGGCAAATATGCTCAATGCAATTTAAAAGCACTTTTTAAAAGACATTTGCAGTCTAGTTTTGGTGTATCAAATTACACATTAAAATCAAAAGTATTACGCATATGTAGACATATAGTTTAAGGATTATTTTTAATAAATTACAATAAACATCAACATTTAATCTGACAATTCAAAAGCCACTTGTATCTTCTAGAACCGTGGCATCACAGTCCAATTTCTAGTAATAAATGAATCAATAAGGGCTTACCAACTAATGAACCCAGCAAGGTCTGGAAGGAAGGCTTTCTTCTTCCATAGTCTCAGTTACGAAACACTACTGGAACTACAACTGGAAGAGGTGGTAAATACTAGTATTTTGAATAAACCTTTATATAAGGTAAATCCAACATGAAAACTCTAAGTTCCACTGGATAACCACAATACCCTAAAACAAGAGTCAGGGAGATTATGCCCAAAATATGAAGATGGTAAAATATTTCATAAGGTCCAAAATTAGAAGGGTCTTGGTCAGAGGAATTGAGTCAGATGTGTTCACCGGTATTCTTACTAGGTACTATGTTCATGCACTGTAGTAGAACTCACTGTTAACCATTTCCAACCCAATATAAGAAAGACTTCCACAAAAACGTTATGTGCATATATACACGTGTATATGTATACATACACACAAACATTTCCTGCAAGAGAAAACAAAATATACTAAATTTTGGTTTTATAAGCTGTCTGCTTTTTTAACAAACTGAGCAGTACTTGTACTTTCAAATTGCAAGGATCTAAATCTTGTACACTAACTGCCCTATATCCCGTTTAGTTAGACAATGACATCCAAAGCAGGTAAAGAATATTTTTGAAAAAAGTTTATTTATGCAAAGATAGTATTAGCAGTAACAGGAACATATTTTAAATTTTAAGTTAATCTTCCATTTTGAAAGGTCTCTATTTTTAAAAATCTCACTCCAACAAAGTAGACGGAAGTTTGTTTCCTTACTTTTCATTAAGGTCATACTGGAACAAAATGAATTGGCTCCTTAGAATTTAGGTATCATTTATAATAAGCTGAAGATTTAATCACAGAATAATGTATGTAAGACTATTATAGCCCCCTCCCCCAACAAACAGGGCACAGAATTTTTAAAAAGACAAATTTTGCGGCACTTCTGAGATGTATAAAGCCTTCTTGGGGAACCCTTTAATTAAAAATCCTGCCTTTCAGATTTAGAATGAAAATTGTTAAGAATTATAGACCATAATGGGCACTCTTAACACAACCCATGGTAATTTACATCAGGTTAGGGATAAGTGAAATCTCCATGCTTTAGGGAAGAAGTCAATCTAGAAGACCAGGAAGGCACTTTAGACTCATATACATGGCAAGTCAAATGATGCAAATACAACTTTTTTCCTTAGAAAGGTATTATCAACACTGTTACTTTGTAAGGTTTATGTCCTCAAACTGCTCATGCTACAAGTTCTAGGAGCAAACCTCCTAGAAGGACAAAAATACAGATTGCAAAAGCAAGCCTGTGGATACAACAGTAGTTCTAATACTCTAGTTGGTTGTCATAATGTACAATGTCCAATAATAGAGAGACCAGCTAACCTAGAAAGAGAATGTTAACTCTGACTCTAGTACACTCTTGGGCACACTTATAAAACTTTGTGGTTTAGAATTGCCAAAATTACCCACACTTTAACGCTTCAGGACACCTTACTTTACAAAAGGAAATATAATAGCCTAACAAAATAAAAATTTACTTATAATAATATTTTAATGTTTTTATAAAAATAATTCCTTTCAGATACTCTGATTAACCTTTAAGTGACATAAAAAATTTCAGCATTCTTTCATACCAGTATTTTGCACAATTTAAGATACAGCTATTGAGTTTAGCATTTCAAGGAAAAAATTTAAAAGGAAAAAGGAGAATGTTAACTAAGAAGTTTATTTACCTATTAGTTTGTCTTGCATTCTTTAAAAAAAAATTAGGCCCAGAATTTGAGTTATCCTAATTACCACCCCAATCAAATAAAATACAAGTGTGTATATGTGTGGATTCTAGGTAAAGGATTAAATATTTTTAATAAATGTAAGATCCACTGATTGGACTGTTTAGAATCTATTTTACTGGGTTTACATAAGAAAGACTTCAATAAACCTGACCATATTTTGAGTTCCACTGATTAAAAATGCAGTTTTAAACATTCTGCTTTTGAGGTAAATTTTAGACAGATCATAAATGCAAAGCACAATACTGTAAATACTATATTGCTTACAAGTACTTGTTGGAGAAGTGAAATACCTGTATTCAAACTATCACAATTCTGACCTTTCAAAACAGATTTTTAAAACATTTGTTTTGAAAATAAGTATTAGTGTTTAAATTTCTAAGAAGCCAATTTCAGTTTTAAAAGTCTTTAATTAAAATATTAAGTTATTCCTTTCAACCATTCTTTTAATTTGAAAATTATTTTTTACTTTCAATTATTTTTTTACTTTCAATTATGTATTAAACACAGAACAGGTTTCTAAATAAACATCTAATGAGAACAGTTTCAATGTTAAATAAAACTAGACATCTAAAATAACTTGTCTGAATGTGATTTGTCAAAATTTAGAATTAAATTTCTATAGTAGTGAACAACTTTCAGTGTCTTCTTAGTATTCAAAACCAGCAACTTTCTAAGACTTGAAAGTTAGCAGAGATGATCAGATTTAAGCACTGTGCGACTTCTTCTGAAGTGATGCACTCTTTTATCCTAGAAAAGACAGAAACAGCCTTCTTATTTCATTGAAAATTTCCCATTATCACTATTGACCTAAAAGAATTACAAAATACTTAATACACTTTAGGTTTAAATATTATAAGGCAAAAGGGGAAAGGATTATTGAACTTTGCAGTAACAAATACATCAAGACTGGCTAATAAGGCTGGGGATTTAGCTCAGTGGCATAAGCGCCTGCTTGGCAAGCGCAAGGTTGTGAGTTCGATCCCCGGTACCGCCAAAAAAAAAAAAAAAAGACTGGCTAATAAACTTAGAAATGAAAGACTTAGATTCAGTATAATTTTAGGTACTTCTTAATAATATGGCAATGGTATCCCTACTGACAACTAGTGGAAAATTTATGTAACTCTTAAAAATATTGTTTTTAGTAACTGAACTGCATCTGATAGAAATTATAGCTTGCACACAGTATTCCACTTCAACCTGAAATCCAATGGTGTAGGCTAAAAGATCTAAGTTTTGGGCAACAACCTATGAAAACACTCAGGAAATATTTAAAAATTACTTTTTTCATGGGAGGATTGGTTATAGGAACTGCCATGGATATCAAAATCAAAAGGATGCTCAAGTCTGTTACATAAAATTTTGGGGTATTTCCATATAAACTATGTGAGTCTGTATATATTTTTTGTGGTGCTGGATAGAATTCAGGGTATGCATAATAGTCATTTACTCTACCACTGAGGTACATCCCCAGCTTGTCCTATATATTATAAACCATCTCTTGGTTGCTTGTAATAACTGATACAATGTAAATGGGAGGCAATTATTTGTTATGCTATGTTACTTAAAAAATAATGGTAAGAAAAAGATCTGTGTAAGTTCAGTATTATTTAAAAATGTATTTTTCCATCCATAATTGATTTTTGATACAGAATCTACAGATCCAGAAGACTGATTTGTACATGCGAATTTTCCTTTGACTTCATGCTGACTTCAGAGATAGATAAAAAGGCCTTAGAAATAGGAAAAAGGGATGAATAAACCAATTATGACAGCAGTATTTCCCTTTCTAAACAATTAACTTAAATGTGCCCTTTTTCTTGGGATTCAATACAGAAATATATATAAACAAGGTGACTTCTAAATCTTGTAAGCCAACAGGGTAGCACTCTAACTTTTCTAAGCCTAGAAAAGGGGCCACAAACTTGTATTTTCAGAAGTCAGATAGGAAACCTAAGATTACTGTGGGGCTAGGATTCAGACAATAAAGGGTGGATATGGAAATTGCAAATATATCCAAATACTTGGATGCATTCAATTTCAATCAAAACATTTAATCAATTAAAATAGATATAAATGTTGGACAACTTTTGGCTGTCAATTTCTGAATTATAGCCCAGAAGAGCAGAAAACTCTAAGAGTTCAAAGGTTGATTTTTATTTAATACCAGGTGATAAATCCAAATTTACAGACTTTTCTGTTTTGAAATGAATCATTTAAGTAGTATCTATTTAATTTTTTTAAAGTTACACTGTCATAAACCCCAACTCTCTCTTTATTGTACTATATGTAGAATGCAGCAACTGAAGAATAAATGTCAACTTTAAATCAATGTGTTTATTTCCTGTTGTGAAGATGGTACGAACTTAATCCTGGTATGGTTCTACTCTTCTGTATTATAGAATATCCGTGATACACCCATGGTGAAGGCTTTAAGCTTCACTGTGTCCAGATATACATGGAAAAAAGGGTATTCTTTTCCTGTTGTAAGTCACAAAGTGATAGTTAAAACCTTTCTTTTGAATGTTAAATGTTAAACAGTGCAATCATTTTGGACAAATCCTGATAGTTCCTCAAAAAACTAAACATAGTTACCACATGGACTCAGCATTTCTTTCCTATGTATATATTCAAGAGAATTAAAAGTAATTCATACATGAATGTTCACAGTATTATTCATAATGACCAAAAAGTACAAACAACCAAAATGTCTACCAACTGATGAATAAAAATGTGGTGTACTTACAAAAAAAAGAAATGAAATATAGACACATTATAGCATCAATGAACCTTGAAAATATTATGCTAGTGAAATGAAGCAGTCATAAAAGGCCAGGCACTATATGAATCTATTTACATGAAATGTCTAGAATAGGAAAATTGTTAGAAAAAGTTACTAGCTGCCTTAAGTCAGATGAATGGGGGGAAACGGAGTGACTGCTGATGGGTAGGAGGGCTCACTCTTTGTCTGTGGGGATTTATAAACTTGATAGTAGTCATGGTTGTGTAATTTTGTGAAAAATATTAAAATATTTAACTGCACATTTTAAGTGGGTGAACTGTACAGTATCCAAATTATGTATAAGTCTACTACATCATACCCTGATACTCAACACATTGAAAATTTTGTCCCAGTACTTGGCATTTGTTACTCTACAAGCAAGCTAGAACCTGTCAATATCAAATGCCTCATAATTCATTACTCTTTTCAGCCCAAAGCATTTGTTTGATAGTCATTTTTGATACCTGTTGTGCTGCCTAGAACCAATTAACAATGAGTACCACTCTATTTAAAAAATTTTTTCCCTATCAAACACAATATTCTTTCCCTAACAGACCAGTTTAGACTTTTAAAAGTGGGAGTTTTGGGGATGGATGTATAGTTCACTGGGAGGGCATGCTTAGCATGCAGGTGGCCCTAAGTTTAACTGCTAGCACCAACACACACACATACAAAACACACAAAAAAATCCTGCAGTTTTAAGATTTAAGTGATCTATCCAAGTTGGACAGAAGCAGAATTAGAACCCAGATCTTTCTCAAACTCAAGCACTGATGCTCTCACAATTATGAATCAACTTCAATTTGTTTCTACCCAGTTCTTTTTAATGGCTTCAATTTTTTTCCCCTCTCCCTCTACATTGTTCAAGTAGCTTTCCTTCATTCTGTTTAGTCTAATATTCATGTATTAAGTTCTGCTTTACAAAATTTTATTCTATTTGATCAATCCATTATTTCCCCTCCACTGTCTTCTGTTATAAACCTTTTAAATTATAAGCTTTTGGTACATGGTTCTTTCCTAAAGACAAATTACACTTTAAGGTTTGAGCACCACAAAACACACTGACAGGTAAAACCCACTCACAGTGGATTACTGGATTATAGTCAAACATCAACACTTCAAATGCTCTAAGTAAACTGAAAATTCATGTACTATGGAGAAAAGAGATACTTCAATGCTAACACATGTGCTTTTTACAATCCCTCATACTGTTCCTTTCATACCTTGAAGTAGTCATCCTGAGTAACAAGAGTGTTTCTCTGTCTATTCTCTGGGTTAAACAGACAAGATACCACTGTCTGAATGCTTCGGTCCACAGATTTCTGAAACAACCAAATTTTATAGTAAAGATTTCTTTTATGCTTGGTTAAGGGCTTTTTAAAAAGTTTAGTAAGTACATGGTTATTTTAAAAGAATTCATCCATGATTCAAAATTTTTACCACATATCGGCATGTAAATTTTCTCCCAAATTTGAAATGAAATGTCCTATAACATTACTAACACTGGTTTTAAAAGCTTATTTTATTAAAACACTGTGATATTTTGCTTAAGGTTCTTTAATTTATGTTATATGAGAAACAGAAACTAATTATTAGTTCAAGAAAAATATTCAGGACAAAACCTAATAATGTAATTCTACTATAAAGTATTTTAATATTTTTCCCAATTTTAAAATTGTGTATTAGAAAAATCTTTAACCATGTGGTTCAGTAGTCTCAACATTTTTTTCAATGAAAAACAAATGATCAGTGTTACTCGTATTTTTAGCACATCAACTCCTTTCACATGTCCACCCATTCAACATATAAAGAATTTAAGAATCAGAGTATTGTGATTAAAAAGCACAGCTATGCCTACTTCAGTATTTCAGCAATACTGTCCCCACCACTTTTGAGAGTTCTTGTTATATGTTATGGAAAAAGTAAGTTAAATATTGTCTAGTACTATATAGCTAAGTAAATGTTTGTGAAAGATAAGTTGGACAGTGTTCTCATTAATTGCTCTTTCAAAAGTAAACTTCTCGTGGAAATCTTCCCATTGCATTCTACCAAATCACACTGACACAATATTTACTAAACTGTGATTTTAAAAAATAAGAAACAATGAAGCTGGAAGAAAGGACTGCTGAATCAGAAACAAAACACATACACTATCTGAAATTTCATTACCCTTTACAGTAATAGCTGTCAGTCAATTACTTAAAACCTACAGTTTATGAGTTCCACCTTTAATGCTTGTTTCTTTAAAAATTATTAAAACCAAAAAAATAGATCAAAATAGAATTATCAGTAAACAAAATTAGATGTTTGCCTTCTGTGGGCTATTTCCAGAGGATGAAGTAGCTTCATGAACTGAGCATTCATTTGGCAAAACTTCAGCTCCTGGATCAACTTCATTATAGTGGTAGTTAACAGTTGTATAAGCCTATATTTAAAGCGATAAAAGTATAATTAAAAAGATACACAGATACATTTCTATGTAATCTAATCTTCAAAATAAGCTGATAGCAAAAGTTTTAATGTAGTTTATATTGAAACATTATTAGATAAACTTTTAAACTGAATTGCTGAAATGAAGTTTATTTTAAAAAGTCTTTATTTTAAATTGTCAACATAATCAGAATTAGCAGGAATCTAAAAAAAACAGCTTCTATGAAGTAACAGCACCTAAGAATTTTAACTCTTAAAAAAAAAAAAAGAATTTTAACTCTTAGTATATATCCTTTAACTATCCAATCCTGATGAAATTAACAAAAGCTGCTGTTTTATTAACAGCAAAACAGATTTCTCTTCAGATTTTTATGATTATATTTAACACTAACTGTAAATCCATATTCACACTATCTTTCTTGGATTATAGTTTATCAGTAAGTACCTGAGCACTTAGATATAGAATTGCCACTGTTGAAGAATACAAAACCAACTTGGTTGGTATAAAAAGCACTATTTCTCCCATGGAGTATGTAATCATGTTAAAAAAATAATAAAGTATAATGACAAAGGGAGTTTTAAAAATATCTCCAGGTATACATGATATGGTAAAAGTTCAATAAATATATAATGAGTAAGTTAATTCATTTTACCGGAGGTATAACGTAACTCCTTTGTTCCCCAGCAGGCCACTGCGGTGGCATCTTAAAAAAAGGACACAAAATTCATTCAAATATTCCTATACATTTTTACAAAGATAGAAGATAGACAATGTTAAAGTCATCCTGGCTCCTTTAATTTTTTATGATAAAAATTACAAAACACAGAAATACTTTGTCTCAAATACCTGTGGTTATTTCAATATATAACTCTACCTTTTTCTCAGTTTTCTAGACTAAAAGGTCGGGAAAACTCAGACAGCAGTTCCTTGAAACCATTACCATAGATACGGTTATGGGTCAAAAAAGGCAGCTAGATCTATGGGCAGAAATTCGGAAAACTATTTTGTAGCTGCTGTAAAAATAATATCAAACAATTCTAGGCTCAAGAATTAGATAATTTTATTTCAAACTATTCTAAAAATTTTTTATGAATGTTTTTGCTATTTGACCTCAATGATAGAAGACTATGTAAAATAAAATAGGACACACCAAATCTTAGAAAACAGTTCCAGAAAAAGTTCTTTCCTTATCAAATATCATTCCATTATTTTAAATACTTGTTATGAATAATAAGAATCTCAATTCTAGACTAATTCTTGTTTTCCTTTAATTTTAGGCACATTTTACTAGTTTAAACAATATACTATTTTGGAAATTTATATAAATAAATTAAAAGCCATATTATTATTATTCTAGTGTAAGCCATTTTTGTTTCACCCTAATTACCTGATAATTATAAACAGGCAGTTGATAACCAGTGATGACCTGAACTGGTGAATTTGGGTAAGGAGGATATGTCTGAAAACAAAATTTACAGAAGAAAAAATTTAAAAATTAGAAAGAAAACTATTCCTAACAAAACCATGGAAATTAAAAGACATTCTTCTATATATAACTGTGGTTTTCTAAATGACTGGCTTCATAAATAAAATGATATTCACTGCCTTTTGAGCAAAGAAGAAGGGATAATTGGCAACATAAAGTGACTGGTTTTGAGTAGTATGAGTACTTTTTGCAAGGCTCCATTTACTTTCTTATTAGTATATTCATTCCTACTCAGCAGTTCATACTTACACTGACAATCAGGCTCAAACAAGGTAGATTTTCATATAATTTAAATAAACACACCCATCATTTCTTTATGAAAATCTTTTAGACAGTTCTGTATACATTTGAAAACACTAATGGGAAATTTGTAGCATTCCTGCATCTCGAGACTTCTACTGCACTTTATTTCTAAAAATTCAGAATGAGTTAACCTAAAACCGGGAAAGGGACAATAAAATAAAGCCTTATATGCTTCTGTATTTATTGACCTGAAAACATAAAAGTGGCAGTATACAAGAGTACCTAAGATCTGTAATCGTTCACAGTAAATGTTAGAAACAAGCAGGCTTTTTCTACTTATGCTTGGAATAAGAAAAATAAGTATATATACAATCCGTATTTCAGGTAGATGGAAAAGTGAACAAATTAAGAGATAGTGCTGAATTATTTTAATTATTTCACTAAGAGTGCTGAAAAATAAGAATTTTTCAAGCTGAATAAAATGAACTAAGAAGAAAATAAATGTTATTTATCATGAACAAGCAAACAGCATGTTAAATTCCAATTTGAATATTAACTAGGAGTACACAAATTATATATCAGAAACTGTGTTTATATATGCAAATATATATCACAAAATTTATATAGATCACAAATTTATCCATTCCAGAACTAGAATTAAACCCCAAAGTCAGAAATTTGTATGAAGAAGCATATGAAATCATTGCAAAGAATGGCTGGGAGAACTGATAACCTTAGAAAACAAACTGGGCAGACACAAAAAGAAAAAACTTGCTTTCAAAGACTTCAGGAAAATTACATGAGCAAAAGAGAAAATATTTATTTTTTGTGGTTACAGAAGTTAAGATAAAGGCTTACAAACTACACAAAAGCAGCTTTTACCAGAGTTTGAGAAACACTAAGAATGAGAAATTTGTAAGTAAAGTGATAGATTCCCCGTTATTCAAAGTATTCCAACACAGACAGTATTATCACCTATTACAGAAATTTTGTATATAATTCCAGAGGATAATATAACAAATGAAGGAATAGGAATTCAAGCAATTCTTACCTGAACATACTGAGTTATAGGACTCATCATGGTTGGAGGCTGCACATAAGTTTCAGTGTTTGGGTTGCTCCAAACACTCTGAAACTGTGGTGGTGGTGGAGGATTAAAAATCAAAGGACGTGGCTGCACATGATAAGCACCTTTTTAAAAAAAGAGGAAATGAAGCCTGTTTTAAATTCTTTGAAAAACTATGTATTTCAATAGAATAATATCTTTTCTTACTCACATAAATTTTGTTTCCTGATTGCAGGGCCAAGTTTCAGCTTTTTACCATGGAAATTTATCTGTGACTGAAAACAAAACAGAAGAAACACTGTAATTATCAGGACTTTACTTTCAGACTTGGGTCAACACCTGAAGTTCTCTAAAGTTCCTATTATCTAGAAAACCAGTGTAAGTATACAATAAATGAAAATTTTGTTACTGTGAAGCCAATTTATCCTCACTACTCTACTGTGCCAAGAGATAGCAAGTAGCATACTTGTAAGTGAAATAAATCAGACATGTGTAAACAACATTTTGTCTCCCTGGTGTGAGAAACTGAAAGAATAAATAAGGTGTAAAATATATACCAGATATTGTGAAATGGAAGAAAATGTTCAAAAGGTAAAAAGAACTAGGATGGGGAAAAGAGGAAAGAAAGGGAAAAGGGAAAAGTATGCAAATCAGTTATACTACCAGTGTTACTTCATTGAAGAGATTTATGCTGATACTGCAGAATTTTTTATGCCTATATGTTATACTCTGAGTAAAGATAACAATAGTTAATGTATTAACTATTGTTATTCTATTATTTTTACTTTTTGCATAAAATTAAAATAAAAACACCGTCTTCCCTGTCTTTAGTCCTTCCTGTGTCTACGTTATGAAACTAAATGCTCAAAAATAAATAGGTTCTGACAAGTTATGTAAAATTCTGTTTTTACCTCAAGCAGGAACGAAAGTGTATCTTTATCTGTATTTTACACAAGACTTAATATATTCAACAGTAACCACTGCATTGATGAGCTAAGAAAAGCTATTACTTACTTCTACTATCTTCTGAACATCCACGTCATTATAAAATGAAACAAATCCGTAGCTAGACAAGCAGATAGACAAAACACAAAGTCATTACCACACAGTACATGGTTTAGAACTTCTTACTCTTCTATGAATAAAAGCAATGACAAAGAAAATAGTATACTGCAATAAATATTTGTAAGCTACATGTAATAGATCCTCTGTGCATATCATTGCTTTTTATTTTAACCAGGTCTGTTCTATGTCAGTAACCAGGTCTGTTCTATGTCAGAATGCATTAAAATTAAGGTAGTGTGGGAACCTCCATTAACAAAAAATTCTTATACATGAATTTGAATTTAACTAATTCTGTAAGGCTAGATAGTTAAAATATGATACTGTGAAAATTGCAAAAAAACCCACCCCATTTGATAAATATAATCTACTTGTGTGAAATAAAGACAGGAAATATAAACATTAGGAAAATGATTTTAAGAGTTGACAACTTTTATCCCTTATGTGAAAAAATTAAGCAACAAATTTCCTTTATTCAAGCGTCAGAATACCAGTATTGAACTTGTGCTTTTTGATATTCTACAGGCTAGAATTCAGATTTTTTGATTATTTATAGTAAGAATATACTTTACTCACCCTTTGGATACACCAGTTCGATCCGTGATTATCTTCACTTCTTTCACTGAACCATATCTAGCAAAGAAACTTCTTATTTCACTTTCATCCATCTATAGAAAAGAACTGACTTTAAAAAACTGAACATTCAAAAATTTCAAACCGATAAAAGTAGATTTGGCAGTGAGAAAGTAGTTTCACTAAGTGTTCTGAAATCTGTAACTCTTCGTCAGGTATTTTTAGTTTCTATGGGTTAAACACAAAACTAATTCCAAATCTGCTTAAAGTACCAAAAAACTTTAGGTTTACAATAGGGCCTAAATCCCATTATTCACAACGTATTTTAAAATGTAAATAAAATATGAATACTATACCCTGATATCAATTCCACCAACAAAAATGGTGTTTGGCATGATTTTGCCTTCTGGTAAAACATAGCCTTGGCTGGTGGTAGCTGATGAAGACTGAGTACTGGCCTCTCTGGAGATGGTTGAGTTTGGAGTCTCAGGATTTGTAGAAGACTATAATTTGGAAAGCAGACACCATAATTAGATATACAAAAAACATACACGATATGAAACTTTTATATGTAAAATACAAAATATTTTATGGGTATTACTTTCACTATAAATTAGTCCAATACAGTTTAGTTTACACTCAAGATATAGAGGAGATTGGCATAAAGTTTTTTTTTTAAGGCATTCATGTTATTACTTTATTTATGAACATATCTAGTATGCCATGTGAATTTAGGAGTTTGATCTGCTTCCAAAGAGATTACACCTCTTAAGAAATTCTTTCCATCTGTGAAAGGGGATGAATTAAAACATCCTTATTTCTTAAGCAGTCGGTGCCTTACTATTAAGAAAGGTGCTGCAAAACCAGATCCAAAGTAACCAGTAATTGTCACCTTTTCCCCACTGAAAATGGCAAATTCTTCTCAGGACCTTTTTTTTTTTTTTAAATCGGTAAAGGGGCCCGAACTCACGACTGCACACTTGCAAGGCAAACACTTATGCCACTGAGCTAAATCCCCTGCCCCAGGACCCTCCAACCCACGCACAGAGACCATGAACCTTCAGAGGCTCTGTCCCAACATGGTGCTGCTGGAAGCTTTGCGAAAGGCACAGAGACAGAAGGCTGGAGAAGGCCAAAACCTCCAAGCCCTGGGTATTCACGACCTTGTTCCCTGAGTAGAAGAGACCAAATGACATAAAGTTTCAACCAAGGATATAGTACAGTTTTCTAAACCAGTAGTTACTCATTGCCATCTTTGTACAATGCTGTGGATGAATATCAATTTTTATATTTTATAAAAATACTATATGAATTGGTTTTAAAAGTTCAGATTTATAAAAACTAAAGTTAAGATTATTTTGAAAAGAAATTATTCTGCTCTGTATTGATAAAGCTTTTGTTTTGCTAAGTAAATTAATAAAAAGCACCGTAAATCTTAAAAAAAAAAAAAAAAAAAGCTGCATCAAAAGAAAACAAGCATGAAGATAGGCATGGTGGCACATGCCTGTAATCCCAGTACTCCGGGGCCTGAGACAAGAGAAGTGTGAAATCAACCTGGGCAACATAGGTACTTTGTGAGACAGTCTCAAAACAATAACAACAAATAAATAAATTAAATTAAATTAAATTAAAAAGGGCCATGGATGCAATTCAGCATGAAGGCCCTGAACCCCAGTACACTACCAAAAATAAAATAAAAACAACAAAAATGTCAAACATCAAAGTTTTAAACTGATTTGTTTTGCTTAGATTTCTGATCACCAAAGTTAACATGAAATTTATAACTTTAACACTCCTTTGCTTTATTTTAGGAGTATGAAAACATTATTTGCTCACATATCACAGCTCTTGCTAAAAGGGTTATAACCCTCCCTAATGCTACAGTGCTCGAAGTAACTTCAAATAAACATTTTTCTTTTTGTGCAACACCCCATCAGTCCCACAGATATTTTAAAAATTTCACTGGGTTGATAGATACAAATGGTAACATCTTTATTTTCACATACAGAAACCCATGCATATAACTCACTTTTTGTAACTCTGATCGGAGCTCTTGAGTCTTCCTACAGTACACTCCAAGGTTAACGTAAAATTTTCTAAAGCAAGATTTCCTGTGTGGGTGTGGCTACATTATATACATAATATGTGTAATATATATGTTGGAGGCAATACAGCATGGTGAAACAAAAATTTACTAAGCAGATCTATATTCATGCCTCTTACTAGGTCATAAGCTACTTCCCAGCTGTGTACCTCTAGACAAATCACTTTGAGAATGAAATGGAATAACTAATATCTGTAAATACATTTTATTTAAAAAAGAGAAAAGTCAGAAAACAACGAAAAGCAAAAGGCATAAACAAACAAACAAACTCAGAACAATGTCAATATAGGTTTTCACAACAGAATGAAAGAAAATTTAACAATGGTTGCTATATTGCATATTTTTTTTCTTTTTTCAAAATAAAGAAAATTAAAGAGAATGGAAAAGCAGAAAAGGGTAGAGCAATACTGAATTCAACACATTCAAAGGAAAAAATTCTCATCGTAAAATCACTAGTTGATACATTACTCATTGTTGACTCAAAAAATAGTTGCCAAAGTTACAAAATCAAAGCATAAATAGTGGCTAGACACTACAGCGCAAATCCTCCTGCTCAATGTTCCAACAGAAATTCAGTAATATGGTCAACTATCTTACACACTATACACTTCATTACACTCTTTTAGAGCACTTTGCTTCCCTTTCGCTATATCTGTCATATTCTTTGGGTCCCAATATTGGGTCAGTTTTTACTATTTTTTACACAAGAGAGATAATGTGATATTTACTCATGTGAGTCCTGTTTATTTCACTAATGAGGATATTTTCAAGTTGGCTCCATTTACCCATAAAGGCCGCAAGATCATTATTTTTTATGGCTGAGTAGTATTCCACTGTATAAAAATACCACATCTTTTTCATCCCCTCTGCAGTTGATGGGCATTTTAGTTGTTTCCAAGATTTAGCTATCACAAATTATGCTTGCTATGAACATACATAGGTGCACATATATCTGTGACCTGACGTTTGTAAATACATTTTATAAAGTATTACGTGTTACGTCAATATAGGTTAGTATGTCATTTGAATTTATTTTCCAAAGATTTTTTGGAAAATTTGTCTCCTAGTTTTACTATTTTAGCTGGCTTATAGGCATTTTGATTAACAACTAATTGGAACTTTAGGAAACTTTTATGACATACATTTGAAATTCAGTTATGAAGCAAACTGATTATAAGTATTATTTTACAGTTATGTTATTAACAACTAATGAGAAATTCAAGAAACTATGACACATCCAACTCATTTGTAACTCATTTAGCTAATTATAGAAGGTAAACACTAAAGGCTGTAGGAGAAAGGTTACACAAATATTTATGAAAGAAACCAAAAGCAGTAACTTAAAAAACTGATATATACAATTAAAAATGTTAGCAAAGTAATTTTTATAGAAATTTTTCAAGTTAAGGGCCAGGGATTTAGCTCAGCAGCTCAAGCGCTTGCCTGGTAAGCATAAGGTCATGATCCCTGGTACCAAACAAAAAACAAACAAAAATTTTACAAGTTAAAATTGTCCAATCACCAAAGTTGAGTTTTTGTTTTTCTCTATCAATTTCAGTTAATTTGTATTTCTATTTGAAGTTAATTTTTTCCTTTATGATAGAATATTATTTCATGACAATGAAGTGGCAGAAAGTAACACAATTCTCAGGATTTTCATTCTTTTGTGATCCTGTATCCAAGAGTTCGAGAATGCTAAAGCAAATGCTCTACCAATGAGCAACATCTCCAGCTACTTTTCAAATTCTAAGGCAGTGTCACAGTAAATTGTCTACACTGCCCTTGAACTTGTAATCCTTCTGCCTCAGCCTACCCAACAGCTGGGGTTATAAGCATGTGCAACATGCCTGGTTTAGTTTTTATTCCTTTCAGTATATTGTAATTTTAGTTTTTTCCAAATAAAAATGTATTCCATAAGCTACACATTTTAGACTACTGAAAACAGTCCAAGTTTCCCCCCTTCACTATAGGCAATCTATCAATCTCTTCTCAATTAGTTATTAAACATCCAAAACATAAATAATAGTTCTGATTCCAGACTTCCTTTTCTCCTTAATCCCCAATCCCCCTTTTCATTAGTGGATGAACTCTGGATACATTTTTATTTGATAAACTATTTTTGGTATTATCTGTCTCTATACCAGATATGAATGTATCTTAAAAATATAACATCTGGTCAGAAAATTGTGCCAGGTTATGATGACTCATTATTCTCAATGTCTGGAGACATTGTCGTCACTTCTCAGGTAAACGCCCCACATCTGGAGGGTAGAAGGCCAGGACACTAATAAAACGTGCCACAATATAAAGGGCAATCCCCAAAACAAAGAACTGCCTGGCCTGAAATTCGAACAGAAATGTGGCTGAGAAATCCTGTCACAGAGTCCAGAGTTAGTAGGAAAAATCCTGCTAACAGAGTCCAGAAGAAATTACTGTTTGGGAAGACCTTGCTTTTCATTGTTCAGTAAAATAAAGTTTTTTCACGACGTCAGTTTCCTTGCTTGAAAAACAAGTGGTTAGCAAAGATCACTCATGTCTTCTAATGCTCATATTCCATTTACAAAAACAAAATAGATGTCTGAGGCAACAGTAATTTGGTAAGGAGAAAAAGGCACAGAAAGACTGGATTGGGCTTAGGGTCTTATAAACTGGTTTTCTGTTTAACTGGGATAGTAAATATAAAATTGATTTAATCACTTTTAACTGTAATTTTAAATTAAGGAAGGTACCATCATGCCCTTGTTCTGAGCCAGTAGATGGCGCTCAAAGCTAACAAAGTAATCAAAGTACAGTACTCCAAAAATAACACTAGAAGAAAATTATTAAAGTTTTTGGACCTTCGTTGAC
This sequence comes from Dolichotis patagonum, assembly GCA_004027295.1. Lineage (NCBI taxonomy): Eukaryota > Metazoa > Chordata > Mammalia > Rodentia > Caviidae > Dolichotis > Dolichotis patagonum. The sequence goes on along the minus strand of PVJX010021410.1, from coordinate 2,218 downwards.
ATTATTTAATTCAATAATTACATCTATATTGTAAGAAAACAGATCTAGACGTACTGGCCAGGAAAAGGTGGTCATCCTCAGAAGGAATAAAAAGGCTAAAATTAATGGAAGAGGAAATGAAAATTAGAATGAAAACTAAGTAAATTCAAGAGTGAATTTTTGAGCTGTAGGTGTCCAAACCATAATAAGCTATTGGTAAAGATAAGTCAAAAAGCAAAATTATATATTGTACATGAAAAAAGAAATATGACTATCGATTATGAAAACATCTATACTATGGGAGTAAGTGTAGAAATCTCAAATGAAACAGCTAACTTTCTAGATAAATGTAAATATTTTACAAACAACCTTAACAGAATAAACACTCAATGATGCCTATATCAAGGGTAGGGTGACCATCCAAGAGACCAGAAACAATGGTAGAAGAGACAGAAGAAGAGAAAGGCAAATTCAAATACCATACTTGTCTTAAAAATCTTAATATTGTGTAATGAATTTTACAAAGCTAATATCATCTAACTACAGCCTCATCAGGATGCTATAGCCCTGTCCATTCACAGAGGTGGAAAATTCCAGCAGTGGATTTTTAAAATCTCACAATTGAGTAGTTTATATAAGAAAGGCAAGGATAGTTCATTCTTAGGAAATGTTACTTTTATTCATCACTGAAAATGCATTTGATAAAATATAATGCTAATTTTGTAATTTTGTAATGTAATGTAATGTAATGTAATGTAATGTAATGTAATGTAAGACAAGTGAAATAAAACAAGTGAATCTTTTCTATCAACCTAATTCCAATTCATTACGGAGCTTAAAGTGAAAATACTGAAGCAGTTTTCAGTGTAATTAGGACTAAAGTTTAGCATGTTCTCAACATCATAAATTTTTCCACTATATATAACAAAAGCCTAATGTTAATAGTTTTATGAATACAAAATAAAGTAGAAATTTAAGAAAAAAATTTAACACATTAATATTTTAACTTCAAAGAATTTTTTAAAAAGGCACATCAATACAGTGAAATGTTTTCCACTTATTAACTTGGTAACTTAAAAAAATTATAATACCTCTCATTGGAAAGTGTAGGAAAGATCACTACACATCACCAGTGGAGAAATAAAACTGGTACATGCTTAACCAAGAGTAACTTGGAACAACAATTTAAATTGTCGTAAAAGAAGCATAGCTCCTTCAACTACAAACTCCATTTCTGGTCATTTATCTCAAGGAATTAATAGTATAAGCATACCAAGATATTTGTAGAAGGATATCCATTACAGTACTGTTTTAATATTGAAAAATAATTCATCATTTAAAAATTCATTAAAGTAATGGTATCTCTTAAATTGTATATTAAAAATTACTTTAAATTTATCTCAGAAATAATTCCAAACTATAGCATTTGGAAGATGCCGATTGTAAATACTGTATGATACACCAATTATAAAACAGAATTTACCTATTTCTATACAAGCATACAAATAACCTGAAAATATACACATCAAAACTAAGTCATATTTTGCAAATAAAGATTATTTTCTTACAGTGATTATTTTTAAATAAGTAAATATGATTTTATAATCAGAAAAAATTAGCATTTTACTTTCCCTCTAATAAAGGAGAAAAATTATTATAATTTACAGTGGTTATTAACTATCAACATGGAGAAGTCACAATTATTACAAATAATTTGTTAAAATAAATTTTAATAAAAATAAATTTTAATAAAGTAAAAATAAATTTTTACTTTAACATCTGTGAGATAACGACTTGTGGATAAACTTCCTTTAATCTCTAAGATAGAACTATTACAAGTTTCTATACAGTACATAGTGCATGTGTGTACGACTTAATGGCTATATTGTAAGCAAACAGATCTAGATTGTAAGGTGTTCACAGGATTATATTCCAGTTATAGTGAACCAACTCCCGTAAAGTACACACAACGGCATCTAGAGAATGCACATTTTATTAAGTTTCTAGCTTCTCAACAGAAAATGCGTTCCCCATGTTAAAAAAGTGTACAATTCTCCGGAGCAACTACGAGATCCACTCTCATGACAATACCTGCGGCGGCCCCATGAGGGAGCTGCTTTCAGCACCGCTGGGCGCCACCTTCCCCTGTGGAGGCCAGAGGGCCACCCCGTGAGTCCCACTCACAGGGACCCTGGGCTAGAGACGGCAGGGGTGCCTAGAGGGCGGCCCCCCCCCGCCG
>PVJX010021409.1:0-31951 GCA_004027295.1 Dolichotis patagonum | reverse complement strand
CTTCAGCTTTTTTACTTTTTGGGTTTTGTTTTGTTTTGTTGGATCTTGCCACATAGGTCAGACTGGCCTCAAACTCACAGTGATCCTACTGCCTCAGCCTCTGGAGCACTGGGATTATGAGTGTGTGCCACCATACCTGCCCCATTCAACTTTTAATAATATTCTTGTTGAAAAATTCTGAAATTAGCCAGGTGTGGGGGTGCCTACCTGTAATCCCAGCACTCTGGAGACTGAGGCAAGAGGATTGCTATTAGTTCATAGGCCAGCCTGGGCTACAAAGTGAATTCAAGGCCAGCCTGAACCACATAGTGAAACCCTGCCTCAAAAAAGACCTCCCAAAATCTGAAATTAACCAATATTTCTACTTTTATCCTGGATAAAACCACGATTTCAACTATTTAAATTCTGATTACATTTCCCATCTACCAAGTAATTTTATCTAGCATTTTATTCCCACTTTGTTTTTAAACTCTTTCCAAGTAGTGCTGATAAGTATGTTTTTTTATTTTTAAATTGACAGTAAAATTCATTTGGGACCATACAGTATTATGAGTCTTGACAAATATTAGCATTGTGAAAACACCACCATAAAATGAGCAAGAGATACTTCACCGAAGAAGACATAAGGACAGCATTGCACATGAAAAGATGCTTGATATCATCATTTTGTGAAAACACGAAATCCAGAACAGTTCCACCCCAAAAGACTCCTTTATGCTGCCATTTTATAGTTACCATTCCCTGTTTCGCTTCGTCCCTGTTTTTTGCCCCTATGATTTTGCTTATCCTGAGTGTCAAATAAATAGAATCATTCAATAGCCCACCCTTTTAATGTCGTTTTTTACACTTAGTTTAATGCACCCAATGTCTTTTTCACATATCAGTTCATTCTTTTTCTTTTTTTAGTACTCTACCAGGGGTGCTCAAATCCAGGGGTGCTCTACCACTGAGCTATACCCTAGGTCTTCTATTTTTTGAGATATGGTCTTGTTAATGTTAAATAATGTTCTTTATGTTAGGCTGACCTGAATTTCTAATTCCCCTGCCTCAGTCTTCCAAATACTCTGGCTTACAGGGGAGCAGTATCATGGTGGTTTGGCTCATTTCTTTCTTTCCTTTTTAAAATTATTTTATTTTAAAGAGAAAAAGAAATAACTGAAAAATCAAGAAGAAGAAAAAAAAAAAACAACAAAGCCGGGCATGGTGGTGCATTCTTGTAATCCCAGCACTTGGGAGGCTGAGGCAGGAGGATGGTTGCAAGTTTGAGACCAGCCTGGGCTACAAAGTGAGCCCAGGGACAGTCTGAACTGCTGCATATTGAGACTCAATCTCAAAAAGACAAAAACAAAACAACCAAAAAACAAAACCACCACAACAAAAGCAAAACGATGACAACAACAAAGAATAACAATATCTATATAGGTTTTTCAAAACAAGATCATAGGAATTTAACAATGGTTGTTACATTGCATATTGTTATCTTCAAAACAGTTGCTCAGGTTACCAGATATAGGAATAAAACAAAGCAGTAAAATGGAACAAAACATTGGCTTTCAAAAGCAAGACAGAAAGAAATCCCCTACAGTTGCTATAATGCATATTGTTATCCTCCAAATACATGCTCAGACTACCAGCTTTAGGCCTGAAAAGTCAATCAAACAATACAAGCAAGTTATTTCTTTATTTTTTACTTCAGTTGCTATCATCTCAGCCTGACTTCCTCCGAATCAGCCCATCGCTTTCGGCAGAGCGGAGATGTGGATGTGTGTGTTGCTCTTCTTGTTTCCCAGCCTTCACATCAAATGGCTCGTGGGAAGACGCGGTTTGGCGTCTTGATTCTCTTCCTGCTCCCCATGGCAGCTGCTCCTGGCTCACAGGAAGGCGTGGCTTGGCTTCTTGATGGTTCATTTCTTTTTATTGCAGAGTAGTAATTTTCCTTTGGATGGATGCATCCTAGTATTTTGTTTTGTTTCAGTAAACAAGATCTCAGGATGTTTCCCAGGCTAGAATCAAGCTCCTGGGCTCAGGTGATCCTCCTGCCTCAATTTCCCAATTGCTGGGGTTATAGGTGCATATCACCATGTTATAAGTTTTTTTTTTGTACCAGGATTGAACGCATGGCCTCGTACTTGCTAGGCAGGCACTGTGCCATTGAGCTATATCCCAGGCCCCACATTACAATTTTTAAATTTGAATTAAGATTTTTAACCTATGTCTAGTTGAAGGATATTTGGGTTGCATCCAATTTTTGGTGACTATGAATAAAGCCAACATAAATATTCATGTATAGGATTTCTATGCATGTGTGAACAAAGGTTTTCATTTCTCTTAGGTAAATACCTAACAGGGAAAGTGCTGGGTCATATAGGAACTATATGCTTAACATAAGAAACTTCTCAGTTTTCCACAGTGGCTGTTCCGCTTTGCATTCTCATCAGCAGTTGGCCTTGTTGGTGCTGGCCTTACATATAAGGCAAATACATGTGTAGTGGTGTCTCACCATGGGCTGAACATGTATTTTTCCAATGAATGATAATATCAAGCATCTTTTCATGTGCAATGCTATTCTTATATCTTCTTTGCTGTAGTATCTCGTTTTGGGTTGTTTTTTTTTTTTTTTTTTTTGAGACAGAGTCTCACTATGTAGTGCAGGCTGGCCTTGAACTCACTTATGTAGTTTAAGCTGGCCTCAAACTCATGGTAATCTCCCTGCCTCAGCCTTCTAAGTGCTGGGATTACACGTGTGTGCTACTATGCCTGGCTTCTCAGGTTTAATTGGGTTGCTTTTTTCTTATTGCTGAGTGTTGAGAGTTCCTTATATTCTGGATATAAGCCTTCGAATAGACGTACAATTTAGGAAATGGCATTCTGGGTGCTTGTCACTGCCCTCGTCCATGGCAGACTGACCATTTGCAAATGACCTGATCCAACTGAGTTTCCGGATCCCACGGCTGAGGCCCAGACCCCGACCACGGCAGCCACCCTCTGCCTGGGGAGATCCCGCCCAAGAGTCCATCCAGCATTCCTCATATGGCCTCCCTCTTGCCTCTGTGTCTTCCTGCTCAGTCCAGAATAGGAGGTAAGAAAGTGTTATCCAGGAGTAAGAAGAATGGCCACTGAGTTGTTCCAGGTATGAGAGGACTTTCCATGTTTGGAAAGAAAAATAAAAATAAGAAATAAGGAATACGTTGTGGGGTGAGAGTTGGATGGCACCAGGAGAACTTGGAAAAGTGCTCTAGTTTACTCCCTGCCTGCAATAGCTCAGTATAAGGGCAGTGCTACCCAGGGTAGTCGGTATGGAAAGTGCCCTCTGCCTCATCCAGCGAGGAACAGTCACACAGCTAACACACTTCTAATATTCATCAACTCCTGAGAGTGGTTTGCTTTAAAAAAAAAAAAATCTGGGCTTCTGAGTACAGGTGAGACTACAGCCAAATTGCCATTTCCGTCTTTGTCCCCCAGGTTATGATGAAAAAAAAAATCTCTTTTCCCCAGAGACAATGATGCAACCTGAGCTTCAGAATCTCAAAAGGAGCCAGTGGTCTCTGAGCACTACCAGACCAAGAGAAAAACTGAAAAGTGCATGGGGCTGGGAAGGGTTGCATTAAGGTTTTTTCACGAAGGTAGCAGAATGCTCTTCCTTTTTGAGCCAAACATCTTTTTAAAAATTAAATAAGAATTGGAAGCTACACACTTTGCTGCTTCCTTTGAGCTTACTCTGCCAGTCTATCCATCTGTCTACTGGTAGGAAGCAGATGACAGTTCTGCTGCGAAGCCACCCCCACTGCACCTTCCCCCATCTCCCTGGTGCTTATCTAGCACCAATTCCCTTCACATTCCTTATGCTGGCTCTTTGCCCACCTAGGAAATATCTCTCCCTGTCAAAAAGTCTTGGGCACAGCTAACTTAGTCAGGCTCCTCTGCATGCCCACACAGAAACATTTTATGTTTGGACTTTATTTATTTTTGTGTCAGGAATTGAACTCATGACCTTGTGCTTGCCAGGCAGGCGCTTATCTGCTGAGCTAAATCCCAGCCCTCATTTAGACTTTAAAAACTTTTCTATCTCATGCTATCCACTCAGCTTTGTAATAGCTCTTGAAGGTAGGTTGTATATTTCATTATGGGGGAAGCTGAGAGTTCACACAGCAAGTTTGACAGGGCACAAGGTAGCCTAGTGCTCAGTTCTTTGGTCTATGACATGTTAGCCTTTTAAAGGGTGCAGTCTTCAGGATGATTCAGCAACCCTACAGTATTTGACTTTCCCAGAAGTTAGGTCCATCCTCAGCTTACTGCTAGACCTCTGCAAACCAGGGAGAATTCTTGTATACCAAGTGGGTGATGGGAGGGACCGTGCCCTGACAGCCTATCCCGTATACCTGAATAGCATATCCTCCTAGAGTGTCCTGCACCCAAGACTTGCAGCTACTCATCTTTAAGGCTTTTTCAGATTCCACCAATGATGAGTTAGAGACGCTCCAAGAGGCCTTGGTTCCTGCCATCAGCATTTACTTCAGTTTAAGAATAAAAGAGAATCATTCTCTGATTCCCCACGCACATCTCCCAACCCATCTTTGCTAGCTCCTGCTGTTGCGACTGTCAGGAGTGGATTTTGGGGTTGCTATGGAGTCCTTGTCTTGAGTTATTGTGCAAATGTGTCGCATCTTTTTCCCTCTTCAGTGTGAGACATAGATGCCTGGAAAATGTGGAGACTAAGACACTTCATTTCTCTTCCTGGCCCTTCAACTTGGTTTGACTGGGTCAAAGCCTCTTGGCAGCTTGCTTCCTACACCCATCTCCTCTAGGAAACCTGGCTGGTCACTGCCAGTGGCCAGAAAGCAGCTGAGGACCCTGGTGTGCATAGATTATTGGGGGGCAGCCCAGAGGTGATGACGCTTGGTAGCAACAGACCCTCAACACAGACGCGAACTCCTGGGGCCACAAGCCCTGTGGGGGACTGAGCCAGTACTCCCATCACCTTTTCCTAAGAGATGCAGCTTGTCTGCAAGTTGAAGAGTTGCCCAGTCAGATCCCAACCCCACCCACCTCCATGAGCACACCATGCACTGTGTTTCCTGCTGCAGCCCTTGGGTCAGTGCTCACCCTCCCACATGCAGATGTCTGGATCATTAGAACTATTTTTATCATGTCTCCCTCCTGTCCAAGATCTGGCTCATCTCCCCATTGATTTTTCTACCAAACAGACTCAGCCTGCATTCAAAGGCTTCATCTGTTCCTTCTCTCCCACAGATAAGCCAGCCCTCATCCCCTTCTTGGTCAGCCCCCCTCACATCTGTTCTCTGCTCTCTGTGGTCCCCACTCAGCTCTGGGTGGGTATCCTGAGTAACCTCATGCCTGTTGCCTTCCCACAAGCGATCTTTCCTTCTTGCATGACTTTCCCGGTCTCTTTTGGGAAGCCATCACCTTCTTCAAGACTCTATTAACATGCTCCCTCCACAGCTGCTCATGGGATGGCTCCTGTTTAAAGGCTTTATCTCGGGGTGGAGCAGGGGAGTCTAAGAGCTGCGTGTTGAAGAGACAAGGGTTTGTGGCCTCGTTTTCCACTGGCCTGTTAGCTACTGGGACTACAACAGTAAACACATGGCTGCCCCCATGTGTGTCTATTTGGATATGACAAGTTCCCAGCAAAGGGATTCACTGTTACACACATTCGAAGAACAAGAGAAATAAGAAAAACTTGTAATGCAGACCCGTGACCACAGATAGGGATGAGATTTCTGCTTCACTGCTATCCAGGAGAGGCAGGACCTGGGTTAGACTATTGCGAGAGCTGTTGAAAAATGGATTCTGATTCAGGATTCATCCTATGAGCTGTGCATCAGTTTGGGGGTTTTCTGAAGGTTGAGGTGGTCCCTTCTTGCTAACTGCCTTTACCTTCTTCTTCCCATTCTCCATCTCTACAGGGGGGTAGTCTTGCCAGTGAGCTCCACAGGCATGGAAATCTTTCAGTTCCTAATCTGGTGTGAGGAGGGGCAGCATCTGGATCCCCGGCTTAATAGCAGAGTCAGAGTCCCCAGCCTCAGAGAGTTCCTAGTCCGAGGTAGAGACAGTCCCTGTTCTAGACAGTTGTTCGATCACGTGGTGGTGGGGTGGATTGGGGTGTGGTTGGGGTTGAAGAGATGAGCTACACACGGCTACGCTCAAATGATACACAGAACCAAACACAGATGGTTCTGTTAACAAAAGTGAGTAATTGCAAATGTGGTTAGGATGATGAAGTTAAAACCGGATCAGAAGGCTTCCTGGAAGGGGCGCACGCTGAAGGAATGGTTTAGTGAAAATGAGAAGGAATTCCAGGCTGTTCACTGTTTTAGAGGGGTGCTTGGCTTGAGACCCACATTGAGAATTAATGGGTTTGTTCTTTAATGAGTCTAGTTGGGCAATATTAAGCCCTTTCAAGCTTGTATTTGACTCCTAAGAAATTTGGAAGCACCACATGATTTGATTTATCGTGTATCATCTCTGTATCCAGCATCTTATGTAGGATAGCTTAAGGGAGCAGAGAACAGGGACAGGCAAAGACATGGTTTTAGCCATGGGAAGGTTTTCATTCAAGTTTTGCTCAGTGAAAGCTTGCTTAGGTAGGAAAGGAACTTATCAGTTCCCCAAACTGGAACATTCTAATATTTCAACCATGGCTCAATGCAGGCGCTTACCTGGTACTGTCACCTTTTTCTCTCTAGCCCTAGGTCTTAGCAGGCTTCACTCTCAGGCACCTTTCCATGTGGCTGGAATAAAAACCTGCAGGTTAGAAAGTCTTGATCTCAGAGGCAGTGGCTGTTTAGGATTAGGGTAAAAGTGGCCATGCCAACTTCTGAAACTTTTCCCCAGATGTCTCTCCCAGCAACTTCTCACATCTTCTTTACCAGAACTGAGTGACATGACAACCCCAGCTGCAAGACGGTCTAGAAAGGTCAGTATCTCCTCTTCTTTTTGTTAGAACCAAGAGAGTGGATATTGGTCAGGGAGGTTCTGATTGACCCCTGAACCAACCACTATGACCTACCAATTGGCCAGGCCTGCTTCAGGGACTTATTCCCTCTCTAGGGATGCAGCCCTAACTGAATCCCATGCAACGGCTTTTTCACATAAAGAGACAAGGCTCAATGGTCCACAAGAGATGCTTTGGATGGGCAGATAAACAACACATGCTCACTCTGAGAATTTTCCAGCATAGAAAGAAAACTTACCAAAAATACCTTAAGACAATAAATAGCTTCAGGAATCTCCTTCCTCCCTGATGCAACACATGCCAAGTTATGTTGCAAGAACCAAATATAGCTGCTCTGAGATGATGCACAGAAAAATGGTTTAGGAAAAAACTTCCTAGTGGGAATGATTTGGAGCTGTGATGTGAAGGAGGTGGTCTCTAGAGAGGAGGATCAGGAAAGCAAAGGCCCAAAGGATAAAGCGAATGCAGAGGGCAGAACAGGACTGGCTGTGAGAGAGGTAAGATGAGCCCTGAGTGTTTCCACGCTGGGATGTTTTTCCTCCCTGCAGGTGCCTGGATCCTCCAAAACTACAGGCTACCTTTTCCTTTGGGACTACTGGCTTTTTCGTGTAGCTTTTGTTAGCACTTTCTTGAGCTAGGAGGTTGGGCAGGGGGAATAGAAAAGAGCTCTAATACTAAACTCCGAAGGACAGGAGGGAGGTGGCAAAAGGAGAGCACTGGGAGCCAGTTCCTAATCCAATTGAGAAGTGATTATGTGGTCATTTTCAAGGGCTAGCCAGTTACCAGGCCCCTCCCAGGAGGCTTTATCTGGCAGTTTGACCATTTACTGCTAAACCTGGGATCTGGAACTGTGGGCTGGTGTGGCATCTGGGCAAGGAGCCTGGACTCAGACAGCAGGGACAGGAACCTTTACTGATGAATATGATGGGTAAGGAGCTTGTGGTTGTCATGGAAACTGACTCTGGGTGGATGAGACATGGCCCAGTGGGTAACTATGGAGAGAATGCCACCCACCACCAGGCTTCACTGTGGGTGGCATCAGGCACCTCTGGAACCCTGCTCCAGGCAGCTCGTGGGCTCTGTGCACCTAGGGACACCAGATTCTGGCAATGTGAGTACCCATTCGTGTCAAATTCTGAGGGGTCTGAAGAAATAAAATCAGAACAAACCTTGGCATGGCTTCTGTCACCGAGTTAGCTGGGTGTGGCAGGAATGTGATAATGCGAGGGCATGTCACTGTAGCTGGATCCAGGGCCACAGACAAGGGCTAGGATGTGCCATCCCAGGGTGACGATGTCCCTGGCAGCAGGGCAAAGTGGCAGGAGTACTGGACTGAGAGTATGTGATATCCACTGCGATTTCAGACCTGTTATCACCAACTATGTGGCTCTTGGCAAGTATTCTCCCCCAGGTGGTCCTAGAGTCTTCCAGTCCCACTTTTTCTGTTCTGGGATTTGAAGCTAGACAGTTTGATTTCCTCAGCTCCATAGTTTGGCCCACTGCTATCCTGCCAGAGAACAGAACCTCCCTCATAGAGACCAACCCAGTGCCTTCTCAGGACACTGAGCAGGTCCTATAGCAAGCAAGACACCAGGGCAGCCCCTATACTGCTGGCACTTACTGCTTGGGACCATCTGGCCCCGAGCTCGAGGTATCTGCACTCTCGTAGGGAGGCTCCTGAAGTTCACAGCTGCCTGATTGCTCCCGGAGATGGCCTAGTAAGTGGCCTGTTGCAATTACTCTTCATTTTCAATAGGTGCTGTTATAAATGGGCCTTTATTTCCCTAGGACAAGCATGAAGGAAAAAGCAATCTGCAGCATGGGTTTTTGGGTCTGGCATTGAGCGCACACAGTTGATTCCATTTTCTCGCCTCTCTCTCCTGTTCCTTTTCCCTCCTCTCATCCCCTCCCACCTGGCCCTGTCATGCATGCTCCCTCTGCCAGTGGCCTGTCCCCCACCTCACAAGGTACAGCAGAGAGCACAGTTGGGGTTTAAGAGGGAGGCAAGAGGACCCAAGAATCTAGCTGGGGGGCCAGGGATAGGAAAACAAAGTGACTCTGGGGTTGCCCCCAACGCTTGTGGACTCTCAAGACACTGACAAATATTGAAAAGGCAACGACTAAGAAAAAGGCAGCCGTGAACGTCAGGCGCCTCCCTGTGTGAACTCACGTACCCTGAGCTCAGGAGGGCAGATGGCCCCAAGCAGTAAGTGCCAGCAGCATACGGGCTCCTCGGCATTTTGCTTGTTAAAGGGTCTGCTCAGTGGCCTGAGAAGGCCCTGGACTGGTCTCAGTGAAGGGTGCTCTGTGCTCCAGTGGAGTAGCAGTAGGCTGAACTGAAAGACAGACCTCATATTCTCACAGTAAGAAAGTGTCTTTTGACTCATTTCAGCCCCTGCTACCTCCAGAAGGCCCTACCGCATCCCTTTGAAATACGATTTTCTCTCTTCAACACCAGTGCTTGCTCCAGTTTCAATTAGTACTTATTAATGCCTGCTGTGGGCAGAGGGACAGGGAATGGAGGAGGGCAGAGAGAGGAGCCTACTCTCAGGTGCCCTGTCTGGCCCAGGCCACCTCTCCATGCTCAACTGAGCTTGCCCCCCAGAGTCCTACACTTCCCAGAGCAAACCCCTTCACTGAAGACATGGCTGTGGCTCGCTCTTCTGGGAGCCTTCCCTTTAAGGCTCCCCTGACTCACCTGAGATTCAGCTCTAAGCCTCTCCCAGTGTCCCAGGATGAGACGTCTTTCTTGCCATGCCTCCAAGCTTCTTGTGCTAATGCCATCTGTGCATTTTATGGTTGTGGGTGACTTATGTCTTCCCAGTCTGACATACGTAACTCAGAAGAGTATGGCAGGTTACACCTTCCAAAGATGGCCACACCTGTGTTTCACCCACCCTACCTGCTTTTCTGCTTCCCAGTAAGCAAGAGACAGCTGGGGGCCTGTGACTGTCACAGCCCAAGGGCATGGTGGAATGATCCTCTTTAACTTCTGAAGCTTGATTGTAAAGATACATATCCCACCTGGCCCCCTTTTTGGGGCCACTTAACCTTGGGAAAACAGCCACCATGCTTCAAGAAAGCCCTGGCCCCATTCAGAAGCTGAGGCAGGTATTCCCATAGACAGGATCAGGACTCAGCCAATATGAAGTATGGATGAATCAATGTTCAGATTCTCCTCAAAGCCTCGGAATCTTCTAGCTAAGACCACCAATGTCACATAGCAGACACACTGTACTAGCCACATCCTATACCAAATCCAGATGCTTAGAAACTGTTAAGTGTTACAACCAAGTGGTATTCAGTCCTGTATTTTGTAGTGACATACAGAAATACGCCATCAGTGCAGGTGCAGCCTTACTGGATCGTGTGCTCCAAGGTCCAGACCTGTAACCGTTACTGGTTGCTCAGTACTCACTGAATGAACAGCTGACAATTCCAGTCTGACCCTTTAATCATCTTTTCTACATCTTCTCCTCATAGTTCCACAACTCAGAGGGAATCTAGGCAGGACAAACCTGGCCTTGATGACCTCACTGTGCCCTAAGTCACCCAGCTTTGTAAGCTCTCCCAGGCCCACAGGTTCTTACCGGTGAATCTGCTTGGAGTTGGCATGTTTGGTACTTGCAGGCCAGAACATCCTCACTGATTTACATGCTTGGCTGTTTTTGTCTTCACTACAGTTCTGCCAGTAGGCCATTATTAACATTTCTATTTCACATGGGGACACAGAGGCTGAGACAGAGCAAGTGCTATTAATTAATAAAGTGGGAATTTCAGATAGGGCTTCTGATGTACAATATTACAAATTAAAGTCTAACTGGCAGATAACTTGCAGTGCTTTGTGTTTTCTTTGGAGACGTCAACCATACCAGCTGAATATGAACGGATCAGATTCAGGTCTCATAAAATGCTAATTAACAGCAAGACCAACAGAGTGTGAGTGGATATATATATATATATATATATATAAAAATTTTGGTTTCAGCCAAAAGTACAGTGTGTGTCACAGCACAGACTGGCCACAGTCATCTGAGAGGGGGCATTATTGATTCTGATAAGGTCAGAGAACAAAGGCATGGCGGAGGCAATGTGAGTTGCTGAAGCTCCCCTAAGGAATGAGGACAGATCAGCCCTCCATGCCTAGCTCACTTAAGCTCTTCTGCCCTCTTAAAGAATCATTTCCATTGACTATATTCTCACGATACAGGCACATGCGCCATCATTATGAGGTAGTTATTATTATCCCCATTATATAGATGGGGAACTAAGACTCAAGTGACGAAGCCCTGGGTTGAGCTGCCATGGGGTGGTAACATCAGGACTCTGGGCCATGTCTGCCATCCCCATCTCCAACCCATCCCACACCCTCATCGCGCCATGTTGCATCTCAGATCATCTCCAAAGGCCTTGGTGATCAGGTCCTCCCAGGAGAGCAGCTTGCCCACAGCCCACGCCAGGTTGACAGCTTCTCAAGGTTTCATCGGCATGTCAACATCATGAAAATGAGCTCCCCAGATACCTGGCAGTGCCAGCTTCTGCCCACCCTCACCTCTAACCAGTTGGTGGCTTTACCCTGTCTGGGTGGGGGAGTTTAGATCAATGGGAGCTCCCAGGGGAGATAGCAGAGCTCCAGTGAACCTTTTCCTGCACATGTAACCAAAGACGCTGCTCTTTTTCCAAGTAATGACTGCTGGTTCCCCAGAATCTGGGGCCTGAGCCAGCCTTCCTAGCCTTCCTGCATGGTTCCAGGATGATGACTAGGGAGTCCATCTACATTCACTCCAGGGCCTCCCAGCCTTCCTGGTCTCTCCCTCTCTAGCTTCCCTTGAACCCTCCCTCCTCTGTGCAGTCCACTACCAACCTAGCCCTTGGGAACTGAGCTTGCCCTTGTCTCGTTCAACTCAGCTCCCCTCTCCAACAATGGCCTAGCCCCACCCTCTGACTTTCTTACCTACTCCTGCCCACCTGGATGGGATCTCTGCCCTCGGTAAACCAACCTTTCGGACCTGCCCCTACTTGCTTGGCATCTGATTTCTGCCCCATGACATCTCATAATTACTAAATTGATTCTTTTATGTTAAAAGGAGGCAATATTGGGCTTGAACTATTTCTCCTTCAATCAACATCTCAAGCTTCCTATATCTTTAAGTGCAGTTTCCTCCAAAAGGGTGACCTCCATTATAGTCCAAGGCATGTTCTTATCCAAGCTCATTCAGCATTTGAAGCTGCCTCCTTGGGCCCCTGGGCTGAGGTAAGGAAGGCTGCCCCCACGCCGCAGGTTTCCTGGAAATCACTATTGACACTGAATTTACAACCACTCTGTGCATACAGCAACAGGAATTTGGCCAGGAGCTAAGGAGCCACCAGGGCTTTATCTTTTGATATACACAACCTGCAAAGGTTCTCCAGACAGCGGTGGTAATTATTCCATCTTACTACAGAGGTCTCCATTCCCCTACTCTTTGTCCCTGCACTTGCCCTGGCATAGGGAGATGCCAGGAGTGCGCAGAGCCGGAGGGTGGGCTCTGTTCTAGCAGCACCTATTGCCTGGGATGGAAGGGGGAGAGATTAGAACTGCTTGTTTTTGCACAGCACGTGCCTGATGAGTTATCCTCTAACCATTTAGGCTTCTGAGCCCTCTGAGTAGCAACTGTTTCTTCCACGGGCTTTGAGTAGGCTCAATTAAGTGCAAGCCTCTCTGATGATGAGACTGCCAACCCTTTTATCAATTTTCCCACTATCCCCAGAAATTAATAGGCCACTCTTCCTGTTTCTCCCATTTTTCCTCTCCTTCAACCAACCCAGTATCCATCACCTCCCTCTCTCAGACAAGCCATGTAGTTTACGTTCCCTCTCTTGGAAACTGTGTGTATTACTTTGTTGTCTGGTGTTTTCATGTGAACAAGGCTGGTCTCCAGCCTTGGAATCAGGAATAACAGCCCCTCATACCTGGAAGGCACTTGAAGCAGGAGACTCCCTGGAAAGTGAAAAAAAAAATTCTGAAGCCCAGGCCCTGCCCCAGATTTTAAGCAGCTCAAAACTTCACAGGTGGAGACCTCAAATTAGGACTCTGTAAAATCCAGGTAGTCCCAGGAAGCAGTCAAGGTGAAGAATCGCTGCTTTGGACCTCTGGAGTCTGCCGCAAACCTAAGGGTATGTGGGCCTCATGCCCACCTAGGAAGGGACACAGAATAGATATTATCCAGTTCCAAAAGAAGAAAGCTAAGGTTGAGAAGTATATGCTACACAGCTGCCACCAGCAGGACAGGGTCTCAAAATCAGGCTGTCTCCTGAGCGTGGGGCTTTTAGTGCTGACTTGAGCTCCATAATCACTGCCGAATGCAGAGTGGGGCGATTTTCAGGTTCTGCGTCTGCCCCAGTAGCTGACTTGGTACTGGGCACATGCAGGTTTCTGAGAGCAGGCACTTAAGGACTGACCCGCACAGGCTGATATCCAGCACTACACTGTGCTCCACCCTCTCCTGAGGTTGGAAGTCTTCCCTCCCGGGCCTGGTCAAACCTCTTCCAGCGCTCCAGGAATGTCCATTATGTTTGACACATTGTGTCAACTTGACATGCTTAGTTTGAGACTCAGCAGGGAGCCAGGTTCCTTACTTTGTAAATATCCTCATGCTGTGCAAGAGGAAAGCAGAGATTTTGTGAGTGCTGCATCTGCCCTGGGGGGCTAGGGGTGGGTGGTGGGTGGGTGGCCTGCACAGAATATAAGGAAGGAAAGGCATGCTGTGCTGTCTCCTTTTGCTCTGGCTGCTGCCTTGAAGTGCTGCCCCAGTGGCATGCCACCCTGTCTTGAAGCCAGCTGATTATAAACTGAAACACTGACAAACTGAGCTAAATAAACCTTTCCTTCCTTCATTTTGGGTGTTGGGTATTTTGTCCCAGCAGCGAGAGAAAAGTAGTCAAGACATCCATGTACAAGTACCTCAAGAGGGACTATGAGACATCAATAGAGTGGCCAGGCCAGAAGTTGGTCTAGTCCCCTATGCCTGGATGCTCTGCATCAGTCATAAATGCCTTAGCCTTTAGCTTCTCTAGGATGACCATTGTATTTACTCTAGACTAAAGGAACTGCCAAGATTCGCATCCTTCAGCTTTAAAACCAAGACAAGACTCACACTCTGCTGACCTCTCCCCAGTTCTGGCTGACATTACTTTCCCTACTGGGGATTCCCTGTCTCTTCCCTTTACTTTGCTGATTGTTGCTGTTGAGGGCCTGTGAGCATGTGACCCAGAGTTAACAGTTGCCTTGAATGCTCTGCTTCCTTTGGGCCTGGGCACTGCAGCATCACAGGCCCATTTGTACTAATTTCGGCTACCTGCATGGCCTGAGCTTATCCGCCATTTTGCAGGCCATTTATCCAACAGCTCTTGAACATCTACTATGGGCAAGGAATGCACAAAGGTCCCTGCAGAACAATGGAACTACCATTCCTCCAGGAAAAGCAGGGCTAGAGATATACTGGTGTGACAGGCTTCTTGGAGGTGACATGGGATGGTGGGCTGACCTATGACACAGCCAGAGGAAATATCCTATGTGAAGGTGCAGCTATCCAGAGTGTGCCATGGTCTGAGGCCAAGCAGTCAAGGTGCATGGAGTGCTGGGCCAAGTGTGGTTGGGAGGGCTGGAGGTGCACTGGAGGTATAGGGATGGGTCAGTCTGTCACACTATGGTGCTTTACTCGGTCGACCCAGTGGTATCAGCCAACAAGGATTGGCTCCACTCACTAAGGATTAGGCTCCTTTCCAAACTAGATGGAAGAATTAGGTTTCCATCCTCTCCAGCTGGTTTCCCAGTGTGACCAGAGGGAAGTCCATGGAAATGACCTAGTCTTGAGATGACATTCCTGCCTTGTCTTGTCCACACTTGAACACTGCAATCTCCTGGGCAGTTCCCAGTGCCTGGTTACAGCTCAGGTCAATTAATCAGAAGGGGCTGAGGTAAAATCCGTGCTCACGCGGGCATTTCTAAAAGATTCCAAAGGAATCCAGTGTAAAGGCAAAGTTGAGGACCTGGTACTAGAGGACACAAGCATGAAGTGGGGTCAGATTATCACAAAGGTTCTGTGTAGGGAACTTACCAAGGGGCCAAGCACCTACCAGCTGTACCCTAGTCTTTCACCTGTTGTTTCCTTTTCTCACGTGTCACATGAAACAAAAGGACATAAAAGGGGCAGGGGTGGTGGTGGTGGCAGTGGGGGATGATACCACACTTTGAGAAATCACAGCTAGCTGAGGTTCTGGAAGTCATTTTTGATCACACTCAAGAGCTTCAGTAGCAGCCCAGTCAGCAAGAATTTGGACTCGAAAGGGACCAGGCAGGACTCAGATCTGTCACTGACAGGGATATGCTGCCCTCTAATGGCAAGGCTTAAGTACAATTTCAATCTTCCACTTCAATTTCCACTTCGGCAAATGCCCTCCCATCGTTTCCTCTTACCCCAGCCACAAGCTGAATATTTTAGAATGAAGAACTGGCCATGTAAAGTCTGAATAGTCTGCAAATGTTTTACAGCTAAGCTCTACAGTCTGCACAGGCAACCCATGCCCCTCAGTACCCCTCCTCCACCCCTGCCTGACCCCACCCCATCAGTCTCTCTAAGGGAACCAACCCAAAGGCAGGTCGGTGCAGCTTGAGCAATGAGCTGGTCAAAAGAGGAGCCAACTTCTCAGGGACTCCTTGGACCGTCAAGTACTCACTAAAGCTCAGTACTTTGTCTACACAGTGGGAATGCAGGACATGCTATAATTCAGACGTGGTTAGTGATGCAGGAAGGTAACTTTGCCAGATTTCCAGTAAGGAAATACAAGGGTCTGGGTCTTTTCTTTAGAACAGGGAGCACATTCACCCCATAATACCATACTTCTGCCTGCTAAGGCTTAAAGCCACAAGGGGTTTTTCAGAGTGTCAATAGGGTTTTGTGACTTCTATCTTTTTCCACATTGATATTGTGCTCTGATCTGATTTTTGTGGTCCTCTGTTTATGCTTCACTGGTTTAGTCATGGCATTACTTTCTTCAACACACTCCCCTTCCCATCACCATTACAGTGCTGGGGATGGAGCTGAGGGCCTTGCATATACTATGCAGATACTCTACCACTGAGCTAAGCTTCCAAGTCTCATAATTTCCAATACATCTCCCCAGCTCTTCTGTGAAATAAGGTGGGCTATAAACAAGACTACAGTAAGTACCTGACTTATGAATGAGTTCTTTCTGGGAGAACGTTTGTAAATCAGATTTGTTTGTACTCAACAGTCAGTATTATATGGTACACCTGTGAAAGTTCAGGGACTTACTGTATTTTGAATTTGACAGGTCTTGTTTTCACATATACTGAGCCAGTTCAGCATATACTTTTAAATTCTATCATCTTTAATTAAGACAAAAGCTTTCTGTCTAGGAGACAGTGGTTCCAAAATATACATCTGAGTTATCTTTGAGACTTAAAAACATTCTAGTTGCTGGGGATTTAACTCTGCAGCATAAGTGCCTGCCTGGCAGGCATGAGGTAGTGAGTTTGATCCCTGGTAAAAAGCAAAACAAAAAAAGTTGTAGTTTAGAAAGCTTTGCAAAAGCGTGGTAGTGCATGCCTGTAATCCTAGCACTTGGGAGGCTGAGACAGGAGGATTGCTGCAAGTTTGAGGCCAGCCTGGGCTACAAAGTGGCCACCCTGAACTGCATAGTGAAGCTCTGCCTCCAAACAAGCAAACAAAAAGGTTTAGAATAGATCCCAGAAATCTGCATTTTAGTTTTCCAGATGCCTCTGAGACAGCTGACTCTATCTCTAATCACAAAGCAATGTGAGTCTTTCTGGCCTGAAAACACATCAAGAGTCATTACTCAACAATGAACGATGCTTTTACAAAATACAATTTTCTAAATAAAATAAATCTCAACTTTATTCAGCTGATGTTCCAGAAACAATGAGTGAAAAATCCAAATTTTCGAATCAACTCTATGTAAATTCAAGGGGCTTTAAGAAAAAAACTCAGCAGTGAAACTTTCTACAAAAGCAAGATTCTCCCGAGTCTTTAAGTTTAGATTTTCTTAAAGCAGACACTCCTGTAATACACATCCCCGTAATAAACGTATTCCAGGTTCCTCCTTGCAGCCCATCTGTTTCAAAGCACAACAAGCATGCCAACTCTTTCACCAGGTGGCAGAGGCTACCTGCTTAAGTTTCCAGCAGCTCCACCTAGGAACTCATTCCACCTCCCCTAGAGGGCGCTCCTCTCCTGTCCTAGGACCCTGGCCTACTTGAGATAGCTACACTCAATTGCCCCTGTGTTTCTCACAGAGCACTGTATGCAAATGAGGGCGGACAGGTGACAACAACTCTGTCTCCAGATGCATGGCTTCTGTTTCCTAGCCCCAGGTAGGAAAGATCCACACGACTTTCATAAATTTTATTCCAAAGTAGGGCAAACTGGCTTTGAAAAGGCAGCATGAAAGTTCAAGGCCAATGATCACTATAAAGGCAAGTGTGGAAACATACACTACCAAAAGATGTCCTATCAGCCAAAGGACAGGTGACTGGAGAAGATGCTGCCTCCCAGAGTTTAAGTCCAATGTCTCAGCTGTGACTTTGCACCTTCCTCCACAGTGTACTGCATGGTAGGATCCTCAAGTTTCCAGGGGACTGGGCAGCCAAGTCTGTATAGTCTGAAAATCCACTCTACATCTTTGCAAGACCTCTGTTAGGTGAAATGAAAACTTCAGACGGTGCCTTATTCAAAGTGAGATTTAAGTTTTGAATCTCACTCTGTCCCCATTCTAGACCACTGTTTTCCTTCTGTAGGTTTAATCTTTTCTAAAAGGGGTCAGGATTCTTTCTTCCTGGAAATCTAAGGCTGTTGTTTGGTCCAAAATAGGAGCAATAGATATCCTATATGACCAGAGGTATGAAATTAATACCCAGGAAACTCATGTTAAAAACCTGTGATAATTAAGGAAATCCACCAGAAGGGGAATTGTGTCACAGATGTGCCTGAAAAGAACAGTATTGGTATAGAAACAGGTAAGGGAGGTAGAACGGAATACATACAGTAAAGAGAAAGAAAATTCTCTTGGGATAAGACAATCAAAGGTAAGGTTAGTATTAACCAGGTTTTCAATTCTTCTAGGAAACTGAGTGTCATTTTGTCTTGTCATGAGTCTACTATCATGAACAAATAACCAGGTCTTTCCAGTACTTAGATTAATCACATTTGATGGACTTCCAAGATTGACTGACTTTGTAATAAACTCTGCAATGCACTGGGTACTGGTATGGCCTTGACCCAGAGCTGAGCAGAAAATGAACAAGGTTTTGGTCCTTGAAAATCTCATAAGGACATACACACCGGGTACATCTACAAGTAGGGGCTTAGCTGGCAGCTGCTAATATATTTCAAGTGAGAGAAGAGAGGCAAAAATTAAGCGTTGCTAGAGACGAGATTGTAACTGACAGATCGCTTACCTCTGCTCACTGCTACTTTCTAATGCATCTAAATCCAAGAGTCAATCATTTTACTAACAACTGTAAAAAAAAAAAAAAAAAAATCAGTAAGTCAGGTCCTTTGTCTCCAGACTGAATACTCCCAGGGAACTTCTCTGGCCTCACTTCAGGAAGAACAAACACCTGGCAACTCTGGTGTGGAAAAGCTTACATGTTATCAGCAACAGTTTCCTTGTCTCTGCTTCCCCTGGGTAGTTGCTTCCAGGGAAGGGTGACAAGTGTCAGCAGTTAGTCATCGGCGTGTCATTTTTTGAGGAGATGGGGTGGAGAGGGTGTCAAGAAGAAAGCATATGAATCAACCTATAGTGGGTACAAGAAAACAAGGCTTCTTTCCTCTCTTCACTTGTACTCCTGCTGACTCACTAGAAGCTGCAAAGGCCAGACGATGAAAGTATGGACAGTCTCACATACAAGTTGCCACTGTAGCAGCCTCCCAGGGTGTGGACACCAGTTGTGTGGCTAAAGCCACCAAAGTCATCCCTTCTTTCCACCAGTGAGAGTAAACTGAGACGCTTTCATTTCTCAGGACCACATATCTTGGTGGCAATAGCTCTCCCTCTACAATGTCATGGAAAACAGGTTTGAAACTGGATCACAATTACTCCTGAGTGGTGTTCACAGTTAAGGTAGGCATACATTTCAGAAGGCGGCCTCTGGACAGCCCTCTTTGCTCTCACGCACACATACACTCACAAACTCTCACTCAGTGGGAATGTCGTCCAGCTACTGGGCATGGCTGCCTCATGTCAGGTACTGCACCACAAGGAACATGACCACGCAGGTGAGGAGCATTCCACCAATCATCAAATACTTGTCCTGGAAAGCCCGCTTTTCAATGAGGCGCATCACTGTGTTGGACAAGCCCAGCATGTTGGCAATGTCAAGGATCTTCTTCTGAGTCCCCTAGGGAAGAGAAGAAGATAAAATAATGATCAATCTGCTTGGCCAAAGATGGGTAAAGGTCATAATAAACTGAGGCTTTACTAATGGACAATCTTTTGGTCTTGGTCATAAAGAAAGCAACATCTGCAGGAAGCAGACTCATTCTCCTATGGTCAGTTGGTTTTTGATCACGGTACCACCACAATGCAAAAGGGAAACAAAAATGTTTTTCCAGACAGTGCTGAAACCACTAGCTATGTAATACATTATCATATATACATTAAACATACACATGCATATTTGATATACAGTGTAAAAATGCACCTTAATTTCACACACTATATAAAAATTAACTTGAGATTGATCATAGGAATAAACATAAAAGCAAAACTATAATAAAGCTCAGGAAAAAAAAAAACCCCATGATATTTAAAAACTGGAAACAATGCAAGCCTCTATCAACCAGTGGATAGATATACAAATTAGGATATTATCTGGAAAATGGAATACTGCTTGGCAATAAAAAGAACCTCATTACCACATGTAACCAAACATGTAACAACATGAATGAACCTTAAAAACATTAGTGGAAGAAGTCACAGAGAAACTAGTAGTAGGGAATATAATTGTGCAAAGTTCAATAGCAGGCAAAACTGATTTATAGTGAGAAAAATTAGAACAGTGGTTGCCTCGGGAGATGGACAATATGACTGCAAAGAGGCAAAAGGATCTTTCAGAAACAATGCAAATGTCTGCAATTTGAAAGGAATATGAGTTAAATAGCTAGATTCTTTTATCAAAAAGATCTAAACACTTCACTTATCAAAATTCACTGAAAGGTACAAATAAGATCTAAACACTTCACTGTAATATAACTAGACCTTAGTAACAAATTTAAATTTAGACTTTTAAATTAAAGAAAAAATATTTTAAAAACTGTTCCTTGGTTCCCTAGCTCCAATAATCCTTGATATTAACCTGTTCACTTTGTAGAGTAGAACCTCAGAGATTTTATTGTGTGCAAATGTGTGGATCAAAGTCTGTATTTACAAGAGGATTTGAAGTGGGAAAAAAATGGAAAGACAGAACATGACAAATAACAATGAAAAAAGCCCTTACATAAATGTCACTTGCTACCACCAAGAGTATTTTATTCTCAAACAGCACAAATCATCCAGCCTTCTCTTCCTTACACCTAATTTTTAAGAGCACGTTCAATTTGTTTTAAGTAATAAGTATAAATAAAGACGGGGCAGACCCCTTCCACTATTCTTGAATAGACGAATCTATCTTATAGCCCTACATTCATTTTTCTGACAAAGACACATTAACAAGTAACAGAGAAAGAGGCCAGGGAAGTGAGAGTAACAGGAGGCATAATGGACAAGGACTTAGAACCAACATTCTGCTCAGACAAGGATCAACAAGTTCTATCAAGGGCTGGGGATGTGGCTCAGTGGCAGATCACTTTCCCAGCATTCTTGAGACCTTGGGTTCCATACCCAGCATAACAAAAAAATGTGAAGTATGTGTACGTAGATATTACAAGTCAAACTTGTCAGAGGAGACCAAAAAGATGCTTTTTTTCCTCCATGACAATGAAAATGAGACTTGCTATCAACCTTGTGTAGTTCTGAACACATAGGTTATTTCATCATATAAGGTTTAAAGATCAGGCTTCTAAAACCACATGAAAGTGGCCATTATATTTCAAAAAGTATATCTATTTTTAACCACAAATTATTCCAAGTCAGGGTACGTTAGCCTACTTCCTTCATGTTCTCTCCTGTATTCTTTTCAAACTGTTTAGGCAGAAAAATTCCCTGACACACAGGCGGAGGGAACCAAGAAACAAAAGGTAGGTAGGAGGAGGTGAGCCAGAGACCTTGAGGCTAAACCCCCAACCACCCAGACAGGGTTCCAAGCACTGCATCCCTGGGAGAAGGTACATGATGCCACACTTCGGCAGACAGCTAACATTTTCTTTAACAATAACTAACTCTGACTGCTGTTCTTTGGTGTGACGTGGAGTCTTGTCTTAGAAAGGTGACCCATTTTCTGAGACATGGAAAAGGAGAACAGCAGTTCTTTACAGAAAGGGCAGGCCCATCAATGTGGATCTGTTTACAGCAGGTGGCTGCTCTGAAAGATGAACACTCAACAGTTCATCTGAAATGCTGCAGCTGTCAGCAGGAAGCCAGTGTCACCATAGCTTGCCTGATCCTCTCCCTGGTAAAGATGGCAGGGACTGCTAAGAAATGTGCCAAAGTCCTGTGAAACTGCCTGGTTCAATGGATCCAACAAAAACTAAGATAAAGCTCATGCTCCTAAGTGACTATTTCTCACAGTTAAGTGGCTAGGAGTGCTTCATTCCAGGGGCCCACACCCTGATAATGAGCAGAGCCCACACCCCATTAGCTACCGGGGCTGATTCAGGAAAAGGGCTGAGGCTGAAACATCACCACTGACATCACAGTCTGTGTAATGTTTCTGTAAACCACTCCCAGGGGGTCAGAGTTTCAGCAGTGGCAATGGGTCAGGGCTTCTGGGAATACCTGCAGCTGCAGAGAAAATGAGAGTCACTGGAAAGCACCATTATGCGCTTTCTAAGTTATCTACTACAGTGTTAAGTCAGCCTTGAGAACCCACTCATGAGGATTCAAGGCTCAAGCACAAAAAGGTCCTGGTTTAAGGCATCTCATAGCTGGAACTCTAAGGGACAAACACCTAGACTATAACTATGCCATCATTATTACAAAATCTGATCCTTTAGAAATTCTCAGCCTACTATTGGTTCCTCAGTCAACTTCATGAAGGTTCAGTACATAAGACTTGATACCAAGAGAGGCCACTTGATGGGTTATTTCAAGCAGTGGCAAAGGAAATTTGGTTACTTTGGTGCTTACAAAAATTCATTGTCAACATGAAGGATCACAAACTCAAGGGCTCTGTCTCATCAAAATTAGGAGACACATAAGCAAAATATAAAGCAGGTTCCATAGTGTTGTATGAGGCTAAAACAAGAGGCTTTCTCCCTGTTCCCTAGTAGGGACCACACCTTCAAAGTCAGCCTCTGGGCCCTCAGTCCCTCCAGGATACTGTGCCCGCCTCCAATGAGGTCATCCATGCGGTGGTGAATGTTGTGGAGGGAGGAGTTAAACTGCAGGGATTCATCCATTGGTATGCTGGTGTCAGAGTCCTGTGGAAGGAACACAGGCACTTTATTAACTTGGCCTCCTAAGCAGCTCCTGGGGCCCCCATATCTGACTGCTCGGCCTTTTGGCCAAGGCCAAGTCCGAACAGCCAGATAGAATGATGCAAGAGTCACAGAATACAACAGGGAAGAAAAAGCAAAGCACTGGTGTGAGGAAGCCTTCGTTCACATGAAGTGGTTTCCTCAGAATTAGCACTTTCTAAATGAATTCCATTATACTAGTACCATTAATTTCTGCCTCTGTATCATTTCCTCATTTGAGGAAAACTATTCCTTCAGGATTTCACTGAGTTTTTCCTAAAGCCTTTCTCTGATTAGTTACCAAGATAACTGTTCCAAATGTTCCTTTACTTGGCTTCCTCTTAATGCAGTATTAAATATTTGCTTTATTTTTTCACTATTTTATCTACAGCTTCTCCCTCTGATTAGATTGAGACTAAGGATCAAAGCAATCAAGTTTTCTATTGAAGGCCTGATTATGTGAACAATGGGAATACACTTCTTAACAGGAAAGAAAAGTTTGCTAAGAAACAAACAGAGAAAAAAAATACAGGTTGAATACATATTATCCGAAATACTTGAGACTAGAAGTATCTCAGATTTCAGAGGAGTTCAGATTTTAGGGTATTAGCAGAGACTTTACCCCTTGAGTATCCTTGAAAATTCAAAATATTGGCTTGGATTCTGGAGTATTTTGGATTGTGGACTTTCAGACTAAGGATGCCCCACCTGTACTAATCAAGTATTTCACAAGCCACTTCACAGGTTCATAAGGATACACTCAATCCTCACTCCAGGAGGCAGTTACTCTAATTATTCCCATTTTACAGATGAGGACACTGGAAGTCAGAAAGACTTCCAGTGACAAGACTTATCCAAGACAGAATAACTTATCCAAGATTACAGAGCTGGTAAGAAATCCAGCAGGGCAAGAACCCCATTACTGAGTGCAGTGCCTGCTGTTAATCGCAGTGTAGACAGAAACACTAAAGCCAGTCCTGTTGGCTCTCATTTCACACCGAAAATAAACTGTGGACAGGAGCAAGTTGTCACAGTGTGACTGCTTCCTCCTACCAAGCAATGCTGCTTTTTTACCACTTGATCCCCAATTTCCATTGGCACAAAGAGGTTTAATGATTTTAATCACCCCTGTTAACACTGGCCTGTTAGAGGGAAGAGTGATGTTTACTAATTTTCACACACTTTCTACTCTCTCAGCACCTTAGTGTTCTACATACAGCTAAGGCTTAGTGGGTTGAAAGACCCCACTACTTGAAAAAAACAAAAGGTAAGCATTATTGAATCTTTTCATAAACAAATCTTTCTTACTTTCCCACCTCAAAAGCTAATAGGTAACAGGCCAGTATCTCTCAGAAAAATATATCATAGCTCTGGATGGTAAAATGACCATGAAGAAGTTTCACTTGGCAAGTGAATGTTTATTATACAGCCTCACTTGAGACTGACAAGAAGCAATAATCAAGTTCATTCCTAGTACCAAAAAAAGAAAAAAAGAAGAAAAAAGAAAAAGAAACAAGATAATCCTAAGTTATTATCCCTGGCCTAAAAAATGCTTGAATGCAACAATGGAACTATCAAAAATCCAACAATGGAACTATCAAAAATCCACATTTTTTTTTTTGGTATTGGAGAATGAATCCAGGGCTTTGGGCTTCACCCCCGGCCCCACACCACTGACCTCCTAGCTTTGAGGCAAGGTCTCACTAAGTTATGTAGCCTGGACAAACTTGCAATTCTCCTGCCTTAGTATCCCACACCCAATCCTGTAAATATTTTAGTATATCTCATAGTATACTAAATTTTTGAATTATTAATCATTGTGACTTAACTGTTTACTCTGGAGAAACAAAAACTATGTAGACCCATTCTGACATATTTAGAAAAAATTTACTGCAATGCATGGCTGGAGCAACAAGAGTTAAACATCTGCAAAGTGGAAAATGATAGGAATTCTAATGACAGGCTTAGAAAACTGACATCTCTCTAGAAAATAAACCCCTAATAAGAAACAAAATGTAAAACCTCCCAAACCATTACACTTGGTGGAGCATATTACACAGGATACAGAAAACGGCCAGTATATTCTACAGCCATCCATGTTTGGGGAATGATCATACTGGTATTAAGGGGCTAGGACAATGGTTTCCAAGAAATCAAACATGAAAGCTAAACAAGCCATTTTCAAACAGACTCAAGTCAAGCAGGTCATCTAACACTAAACCTCTGTTAACAAATTCCTCCAAATTGCTGCCCAGACCAGAGGCAAAAACATTTTAATGCATCTGACACTGGAACCACACACATACACAGCACAATGGCAACTGCCTGGAGGCAGCTTTGAAATGCTGCCTTCTCTACAAATGATCTAAGTTCTAATCATCTGTCTCCATCGGATCACAAAAACATTTCGACCATGTGAACTTCCACCTCTCTGCATTGGACAGTCAGGTTAGGTTATTTTCATTCTGCCATTCCTTCAATTTAACTATTTCCTCTTCAGGTTTCTTGATAGGTGACTTTTTTTTTTAAATCAGTAGCGGGGAGGGAACGCACGACCGCGCGCTTGCAAGGCAGGCGCTTATGCCGCTGAGCTAAACCCCCAGCCCAAGGTTTCTTGATAGGAAAAGAAATCCCTGTCTCAGTCTGCTCTCAGTGGTAATGTACAAAGGCCCTTGTTACTTCCACCTGGTGTCATCAGTCTGTTTCACACCACATCCCAAGTCCTCAAGAAGATGAAGCTCAGGTACCTGAGCTGAGTCCAGTGATCTCTCAAATGCCCACCAACCCCACTGGGCCTGGCTTACATTAGCGGTGAAGGTTCGAGAAAGAAGTTCTTCTCGCTGTCTCTCCTGTTGCTCCCTGGCATAGCGCCGATGCTGGAAGTTTCTAAGAGCCGTTTGCAGGTGCTGGGCATCATACTTTAACTGATCTACTCGACTGCAATTGATGGAGAGAGAGATTAAATTCCAGGGACCTAAGGAGGTACAATTAAGAGGCAGCTAGGCTTTGTATTCAGGAGAGGATATCTTTCTTTACCTCCCCACCCAGCAAGTGTGATGTGGCTCAGTGATGTTGAAAGTAAAGAAGTGGGCTGTGGTTAAGGTAGGTGCTTAGCACGTAAGATTCCAGCAGCTTTATTTAAATATGTGCTAGTCTCTGATTCTAGACGCACTGCAGGGAACAGGTGACTCCAGGAAGCACGTTCAGTGACCCCTTTCTGACCTTTTATGGATTATATCACTCTCCTGGAAGCGCAAGGGCATCTTTGAGGCAAAGTATCAGTGAGGTTCTATGAAACTTTGGGAGCAGGGGCTGGGAGTGGAGGTGTTGAAGGTGGTTTCATTTTAATTTCATGGTACAGTATCAAACATCAAATCAGTATTTCATTATAAATAGACTGATGGGAGTGATTATTTAAGAGTACAGCTTCATTTCAACACAAGAAGAACCTAATGAGACCCAAATAACAGAGCCATGCTGCCTGCCAGCATTAGATTTTAAGAAGCCAAGGGTCTGGTCAGAAAAAGAAACAGTGGCAAAATTTCAAAACACATCAAAGAAGGAAGGAATCACACGTCTATGGGTTAAAAATATCTCTCTGGCTTTTGATTTTGAGGGTTATCACCCATAGAACTGTACCCTTTTGGAGGAGACTTTACAGTCGCCATTTTTTAGCACGTACATGGATTTTTGGAACACTGTATGGCCTCCCTGGGGAGAAAGGTCTGCCTTGATGGGCCCAGGATATCAGAGCCATGTCAGAGGTTAGCACTCACAGTTTGGCATTCTGTCTCTTATTAGGAGGCTCCTTGCTGGACAAAATCTCCAGGCGTTCTAGACGGCTGAATACCTGGTCTATGCTTGCTTGTATTTCGTTTTCTACTACTGTACAAAAGAGAAAAAAAAAAGAGTAATTGCTGGAAAAGAGATAATGAACTTAAAACAGGATGATAAATCTATTTTTCCATATCCAATAAACTACAAAATACGTATTTCAAAAGGAGAAAAACACATACACAAATCAAGGCATACTATGTTGTTTATATACATATTTGATACATACAAGATATGATGAAAAATACATTTAAATATTGTAAGTTTACTGCAGTAAAAAGCACGCTGCCATTCACCCTCCTCAAAATATTCCTGCTCCGGTCAAATACACTTATCCCACAACTCTTGCCACTTTCTGAAGCAGTCTGAAGCCTTTTTTCATAAATGGCTTCAGTTTAGATGTTGTGGCTATCTTAATGTCCTGAATCAATTAAAAATATTTCCCTTTCATAGTCATTTTCACTTTGGGGAAGAGCCAGAAGTTGCCTGGTGTCAGATCTGGTGAATGAGGATAACAACACACTGATATTTTTACAAGCCTGCCTTTTCACTGGATGGCACTCGGCAGCCGCATTCATTATATTTCTTGATTCTGCCTCCTAAAGACATGAAAGATAACTTTTAGAACTGCTTCAGAAAGTGGCAAGAACAACGTGTTCAAAATGAGGGAGAATATTTTGAGGGGATAACGGCCACGTGTCTTTTACTGCAATTGATTTTTTAAAAACTTAAATGCTCATATATTTTTGATATCCTTTGTGTGTGTATACAATACCTACATATTTCAATTTTTTATAAGCTGTAGAATAAATCTATAGAAATGGATTTTCTACTTTTAATCTTTTTCCTTCAAGATTGGTCTTAAATATGGATTATAAACACCTAGTAAAAGGAATGCCACTTGAATTTCCTACAGACCTAAGGTTAAAAAATAAATAAAAAGCAGAAAGGAAAGGAAAATTCATATGGAAACATACAGAGCAGTGTTCCTTGAAAGCTTTCTATAACAATGAGTGGGCTGAACTGTTAGGATTCCCTAAAACTGACTAAGTACCATTAAGAAAGGCCCAGGAAAGAATCCACAGAGGTAAAAAGATATGATAAATGTCCATTTTCCATTATTTCCTTTGATGAGACAGTCAAAATGACTTTTTCCACTTCGAATCATTTAACAATGAGATTGTTGGAAGGGCAAACAAAGTTCAATGAACAGAAATGGAAGCACACACAAAAGAAAACATCTTAGCTGTTGCTTGTCTCACCAAGAAGTGACAGCAATAGTACTACCCCTTCCCAGGTTTTCACACCTACAGTAAAAATTAGGTGTTTAAGTTAGCTGTTTAAATTAGGGTGCCAGGGCCAGGGATGCCCAGGGCCAGCTCAGCAGCAAAGTGCCTGCCTGGTAAGCGCAAGGTCATGAGTTCGATCCCCAGTATCAAACCAAACAAACAAAAAACCAATTAGGATGCCATGGGAGATTGGGGCAAGAGATTCTTTGGGAACTGTGGAAAGAGAGGAAAAAAATGCAGAAACAGGGATAGCATGAGCCAGGCAATGAAGTGACGAGTTCTCTGGGAGTCTGCATGGCTGACTGAAAAAGAGACCTTTTCTTGGAACAGGATTAAAAAAAAAAAGAAAAAAAAAACCAAAACAACCTCAATTCTCGAAAAGAAATCATGGTGTGGGAACTAACCTAATTAATATTGCTATTCATTTCTGAATAATCCTCCTAAAAAGCCAGAGTTCTCAGCTCAGAAATGGCCAGTACCAGTTAAACATCTCTGAATTTTTATGGCGCGCATTCCTCTAAAGACTAGTTAATTAGATTAAGACAGATGGGGGAAAGGACCTTCATTCTTACAGGGCCATGTCAGGTTGAGTGGAAGGGTAATGGGGGATAAGACTTGTGGGATTCCAAAAGGCACAATCAGGGAAATCAGTGACTTTGCCATAGGGTTTTTCTTTCTACCCTAACAACAAAACTCATTCCATGCTAAATCATCAAGCCCCCAAGGCAGAATGCAGTCAGGAAACCCAGCCCATCAGCACCGTGTCATCAGAGAAAGGACTTTAGTCTCCATAGTTAATTACTCACAGTGCACAGACTGCTTGTCTGCTGTCTCCAGGCGTCCCATGTGAGACTGGATCTCATGGACCTGCCTATCAGAGGATGAGAGAGGAAATGAGTGAGACAGGAATAATCAAGAGTGTTTCAGTCAGGAAAGATAATTTTTCTGATGCCAACATGTAACTGATTTAAACTGACAACCAAGCTGAACTGTAAAATTTGTATATGGTGCTTTAGGCCACACATTTTGGCATGGTTTCTGACGTGTGAATTTCTAATATGTTAATGCTAATATTAATAACAGTGATATGTAGCACTTAGTGAGTGCTTGCTGTATCTAAAACACTGCTAAGTCAATAACCCTGTGAGTAAAGCACTATCATTGTCTTTATTCTATAAATAAGACAACTGAAACCCTTAAAAGTTATGTAACTTGTTCAAGGTCAGACAGAAAATGATAAATTCACCCAGATCCAGCCAATCCCACCTTCTGTTCTATGACCCAGTGTGCTAAGCTCTGGTCTGTACTACAACGAGTCAAAGGGCAAGGCAGATATAATCCTTGTCCTTGAGAAACAATGTAATTAGGAATGACAGGCCAGATAGACATGAAAAAGCCCTGAGAAGATTTACGAGAAAACTAATACACATAAGCGTAAACAAACAGAAAGCTGAGGAGCTATGCACAGTGGTGTGAGGCAAAGGCAAACAAATACAAGAATGGGGCTGAGAAGGCATAAGCTGGGAAGGCTGTGGATGGAGGCAGTTCTGAGCATCGCTCTGAAGAGAGACACCACTTAGTGAAGGAAGGTATAAAGAAAATGCTACATGAAAAGGCCTGCAAGGCATGTCATGCAGATTATAAGCAGACTGGCCCACTTGAAGGTAAGTCAATGAGAGAGGAGTACAGAATGAGACATGAGTTGGAGGAAGCCACACAGAGGAAGGCCTTAAAAGATAGGAATCTCCTGTTTGGTAAACATCTTCCCCTGGTAATAAAAGGTAAGTGCTATCTCATTTGGAAATGTAACATGGTCCCAGACTTCAGGTCCCAAAGCACTCTGAAGGTTTCCCAGTGCCTGGCCGAGGGTACCTTTGAACCCTCCCGAGGGGTCCCATCATTAGTCCTTAATATATTGCTTATGCTAGCCCCCAAATCTGCCTCCTGGTGCTCAGTCTCTTCACGGTAGAGCCCACATGGAAGGGGCCTCATCCCCAAGGCTAGAGAGAGAAGAAAGGTCAGCAGTCCTTCACTGCGTGCACTGCAGAGCATGACCACAACTAGCCAAGAACCCAAATCTGGCTTCGGCTCACCTCTAGTTTTTTCCAAGGCTCCCTATGGCTTCTAAATATGCCCTAGCGTATCAGAAGAACCTAAGTCATCTAAGGACTTCCACAGTATGCCTAGACAAGCCTTGTAACCCTGAGAAGTAACTAGAAATCACTACTAGAGTCTCAGGAGTAGAAGGCTGCTTCAGGAAGGTAAGTCAGTCCAAGGTATTTCAGAACCAGGGGATGTGGAGATGTGGCAACTGATAACAGGAATGCAACTTGAGGTAAACACCTCAGGGAACACCTGGATCAGGGTAACCATATGAATAACTATAGAAGACTGGATGGTGACACTGACGGATAGAGGAACTAGGGTTTTACTGAAGCCCTTGATGTAGGCAGTGAGGTAAATTTGCAATAGTGACTTAACAAAGCAAATCACAAAGTTGGTGGCAGGGACAACAAGGTGGGTAGCCACGACAACAAAACACAGCCAAGACAACTCTGAGGAAATATTTAGAGGGATGATTTGTTCTACCTGCTATGAACACTTATTACAAAGCCATAATAATTAAAACAACAGTGGTGGCAGTGCAGAGAACAAAGGACAAAGATAGACAAACTCTAATCCCCAGACCCAAAAGAAGAGATTTCAGAAGCAGTCTTATATTTTGGGAACTTTAACCTAAATCAGTTGAGAAAAAATGGATTACAGGGTATTTGTAGCTCAATAGTAGATTGTTTGCTTAGCATGTGTTCGGTCCTAGATTTTATCCTCAGTACCTTGGAAAGAGGAAGAATAGGGGGTAG
Source organism: Dolichotis patagonum (assembly GCA_004027295.1). NCBI lineage: Eukaryota > Metazoa > Chordata > Mammalia > Rodentia > Caviidae > Dolichotis > Dolichotis patagonum. Next base: position 1,359 of record PVJX010021409.1, on the reverse strand, counting down.
GATGTGAAGAAGAGGAGAATGAAGCAGAGAGGAAGAAAATTAGTTACAACAAATGCTGACAGTTCATTTTGTTGTTCACACGGACAAAAGACACTTCACTAGACACACTTAAAAAACTCAAAATGGTTTAAAATCTAAATGTGCTGGGACATGCCTGTAATCCCTGGCACATGCCTATAATCCCAGCACTTGAGAGGCTGAGACAGGAGGCTTGCCACAAATTCGAGGCACAAACTGCACAGTGAGTTCAAGGCTTGGACTACAAGGTAAGATCCTGTCTCAAAACAAAACAACCTCCTCCCAAACCCCCTATGTATGAAAAGCAATGTTTTCAAACTTTCTGAAGAACACAGGTATGCACAAATGACCCTGAGTTAAAGGAGTTTTGTTTTGATGAGACAGAGTCTCATTCTGTAGTGCAGGCTGGCCTTATATTATGTAGCTTGGACTGACCTTGAATTCGAAGCAATCCTGTCTCAGCCTCCCAAATGCTGGGATTACAGGTGTGTTCACCACACCCATCTCAGAAGGATTTCTTATACTAAATCCCAAACTACCTCCCCAAAACCTACAAGCCACAAAGAAAAGGACTGACAAATCAGACTACATTAAAACAAAAAAATTATTTGTACCACAGGCACCATGAAGCAAAAAATAAAAAGATGACACAGACTGCAAGATACCTAGAGCAAACACAGGACTGACGTCAAGAATACATCAATAAAAAACTGTTGAGTCAAACACAACAATTATTTAAATGGACAAAGCGCAAATGACAGAAAAGAAAACCCATGTGATCAATAAATATGGAAAGAGATATTTGACCTTACTAGTAACTCAGGAAAACACAGATTAAAAACAATGAATTCATAGCACTCCCATCAGAATGACAAACAGGGGGCTGCGGATTTAGCTCAGTGGCGTAAGCCGCTGCCTGACAAGTGCGAGGTTGTGAGTTCAACCCCCGTACCAAAAAACAAAACAAAACAAAACCCCAAAAAAATGACAAACAGGGGCCGAGGATTTAGCTCAGTGGCGTAAGTGCCTGCCTTGCAAGCGCGAGGTCTTGAGTTCGATCCCTAGTACAAAAAAAAAAAAAAAAAAAGACAAACAGTTTAAAGTTTAAGAACATAAGCAAGTAACATGAATGTGGTGAAACTAGACCTCTCAAACCTGGCCGGCAGGATTATAAACTGGTAAAAACAGTTTGATTATATCTAGTAGAATCAATATGCATCTATCATATGACCCAGAATTTCATTTCTAGTAGTATTTCCGAGAGATTTTGGTAGATATGAAGAAGACAGCCTCAAAATATTTCCATATAGGCCCACAACCCACTACCCATAATTCTGAAAT